>LAPY01000052.1:297114-323640 GCA_000970635.1 Eragrostis tef
GCTTGGTCTATTCAAAGAAGGCGACAAGGCATAACTAGGCCCTTCTGATGATCCGATGATGCCTTGTCACCTCGGCAGGTTTTTATATTTGGTAGAACCTACTTACCTGTCTTGAAGTCGTAAATTTTATCTGCACTTTTTTATTCATCAATACTCACTTGTTTTAGAACCTATATAATACTCTTGTTAGATAATATATATAAATTCTATTCCAGCTGAAGTTATTTTGAATTTTATTTCACCTGCTGCTCTTAGAGCAATTGTATAATTAGGGATAGTAAGCTCTTAACTCTTAAGAGTATTGTGTTATTGTCATCTGATTAATTTTTCCTGCTGCTGCATTTACTCAGGAAGAAAGGCATTCATTTTGTGTCGATTGATGAGACTCGTCCTCTGTCTGAACAAGGTCCATTCGACATTATTTTGCACAAGGTTAGTTACAGTTTGTTTTTCCTTTTTTTTTTGGGGGGGGGGGGGGCCCTTTTAAAAAAATTTTTTATGATATGCCATTTATTACATTTGTTGATAATCTAGATGCACTTTCTGAAACTTGTCATGTTACTCCTGTATATCTAGATGCACATTTGTTGATATTCCATTCATTACATCATATCTGTAATATATTCTCGTCCTGTGTCCTGTTTCTGGAACTTGTCCTTATGCTCCTGTGTTAATTTATAACTGGGTTTCTTGCTTTCTTCTTATCAGCTTACTAGCAAGGAGTGGCAGCAAGTTCTGGAGGTAGCCCTCAACATCGAGTGATACTATCTGTGAGCAGTGTGTAAAACTTAGAACAGGGTTTACATCCAGTGTAGCTACTATTCCTTTCTTTATGCTTCCTTCTGACTGTAACATGCAACATGGCACAATGTTTCACTTAAAATTGTGAGTGTGATAGTTTAGGCTTATTGTAATGTTAATCAATGTGAACATAGACTAACACCTTTTGTGTTGAATTTTTTCCCTTGAGTTATCTTACCTTCTTTCGTGTTTCAAAGGATTATCGCGAAGCGCATCCGGAAGTGACTGTCCTTGATCCACCAAATGCTATCAAACATTTGCACAATCGCCAGTCGATGCTTCAAGAAGTTGCTGATCTGAACTTGTCCAATGGCTATGGTAATATTTGTGATCTCAGTTTTGACATCCGTAGTGAACCCTATGGCTCCTTGTGTAATTTTGCTCATAATAATAGTAAGATCTGACGTTGCCATATAGATTTAAGTTAATATAGTTTTCTTTCACTTGTTATTCTGTTCTGTGTAAATGAACTCTGATATGTAATATGGTGTGATCCAGTGTAAAACAGATCCTGGATAAAGAGCCTTTGCCCCTGGCCCATAAAAACCAGTATGAGGAAAGATACACTTTTTTTTTTAATCGGGAAAAGATACACTAATTGATGATGTGCTCTCAAATCAAAGGGTATTAAACCCATCTAGTCAGTTGTTGAAGTTACTTTTAGGATTTCTACAAACGACAGTTGTCTTGGGAGAACTACTTCTGTGAAAAAAGAATCTTATTAATTTTATATAGCTAAAAATGTGCTATCTACTTCTATTTCTATGAAACTAATATGTTGAGCCTTCCATTTCATTATTGTTAACCATTACAGGTGAAGTTTGCACGCCACGACAGCTGGTGATCATGAAAGACCCGTCTTCTATACCTGATGCGGTTGCCAAGGCTGGACTAATGTTGCCCTTGGGTGAGTTATTCACATCTAGTTACGACCATTTGACTCAAAGTGAGGTGACTAAATGGTATTGAGAAGTTAGTGACTGCTAAAATTTTCCATGTTAAACTACCATAGAATAATTTTACATTGGTGCAATTGAAAAGGAATAGAGCATTATATTGACGTGAATTTACATGCTTTACTTTAAATGCTCCTATGTGCTGATGTCATGAAAAATGGCTAGTGCCTCTTTAGTACTACCAGGGATATTCTTCTTTCATCTTCTCTAATATCTGCCAATGTGCTTTATTGCTATAAGGACAAAAAAGCGACCTATATCCTTAAAGAAAATGCTATCAAACAAATCAAAATTTAAAATAAGTAATCTAGGTTTTAGTTAGTTTACAAAAATTTGAAAATATTAATTCGTGTTTATTTTTGTCTTGAATTACATACTTGGGTATGAAGGTGAGGCTTGTCCTGGGCTATACTGTACGTGTGTGACATGGGTAGTTTCTGTTCACTTGTAGATGAAAGCAGCGTTCCATTGTTTAAATCTATGGCATGCCTTTGAGTTTCAACATTTATCATGAGATGTAATATATTAGTAAAGGGTACAATCTTACCATTTTTCTTCTGTGATTATACCTCTTTGTGCAGTTGCCAAACCATTGGTAGTTGATGGAACATCAAAATCTCATGAATTATCTCTTGCATATGTGGAGGCATCATTGCCTTTGCTTGATCCTCCTCTGGTTCTCCAAGAATTTGTCAACCATGGTAACATTTGATTCCCATTCCACTTATATTTGTATTTTATTTATTTTGTACTCAGTTACTCACACTAACCAACTTTGATGTCATTACAGGCGGCATCCTGTTTAAGGTATACGTTGTTGGCGAAACAATACGAGTTGTTCGTCGGTTTTCTCTTCGTGATGTTAACACGTATGACATGGGAAACAATGATGGGATCTTTCGGTTTCCAAGAGTTTCTTGTGCTACAAACAATGCAGAAGATGCAGATGTTGACCCTTGTATTGCAGGTAAAGGATATTTTAGGGTCGTCCCCCCTGGGAGCTAAAATGAATCTGGGCTGTTGAATTTAACAGCATTTTTAAGAGATAGTTAAAAAATACATTAACTGGCTATACCTGTTACTGCCTTATCTTCATATGGAATGCATCACTGCCTTGTCTTTCTCCTGGCTTCCGAAATGAAATGCTTGATCCTAATCTTCCTCTTCAATTTTTGATGATATAAAATGATTGGAACCATGACATGCTATGGACTGTCATGTCCTATATCCAATTAAATGCCACATTTCCTTAAATAAATATCATCTTCATGTTCATGAGATAGGAACTGCACCACAATGCAACTGAAGTAACTTTCACGCTCACATGTTATCTGGCCATTACCACAACTCATGTGATGTCTTACATTTAAGCATCATCATGTCATGTCTTGTCATTGATTTTTCAGATCTTTAGAAGCACAGAATTAGCTAGCCACAATTCACTTTGAATGCACCAGATTAGTTTGTGTACATTTTGGCAGCTTAGACTGGCGGGGCCGGCCACAAAAGTTGTAGTTTTCTGAAACAGATTATCAAAGTTGTCTTAGCTTTCTGAAACCAACATTAACAGTTGTAGTTTTCTGATACAAGGTCGCTAATAGTTGTAGTTTTGTGAAATTTACTCCACTTTGATAAGTGGCCTATTATTATTCTGTTGCCCTTTTTTTTCTGCTCGTAAGATGTTCAGTCTCTCAATTCAGGCAGTCATTTTCTAATATTTATGTTACTGAAGAAACTTATTGCTATCACATGACAGAACTTCCCCCGAAGCCACTTTTGGAGAAACTTGGCAGGGAGCTCCGACGTCGACTAGTATGAAAAAGTTCATTCATGTTATGTATGTGCAAAATATTTTTCCGGTCTTGCCTGACACAGTTAAAATTACCAGGGTCTAAGACTGTTTAACATAGATATGATTCGAGAATATGGAAGAAAGGATCGGTATTATGTCATTGACATCAATTATTTTCCTGGTAAATAACACTCGTGGTATTATTTTTTTTATTGAATGAGCTTGCAATTTGTTTGCAAAGCAAAGCAGTATATGGCTATTCAGCAATGTGTTTCCTAAGTTTCCTGATTTATAAACTTGCAGGATATAGTAAGATGCCAGGTTATGAGCATATATTTACTGACTTCCTGCTAAGTCTCGTGCAAAGCAAGTACAGAAGGCGTCTAGGCGGGAGCTGAGGCATAGACGATCATGCTGAATTGAAAACCACTAACAGATGGCAGGCAGACATGTAGCAGTGGGAAGTAGATAGATTTTTATCTTTGTACATATTAAGAGGGGTGAATGTTAGCCTGAGACGCTGAGGCCTACCAGAAAAAATGTACCTAGGCCTTAGGAGAAAGGAAGGTCAACGCAAAGGGCAGAATGAGCCGGCAAGGTGGCGGCGAAGGAAGACGGGGCACACGTGGGAGTGGGAAGGGGAGGGAAAGCGAAAGCGGGCAAGCGGCGGGGAGGGATGGAGGCCTGGAGGCGCCACCGTCTGTAGTCAGCATTTTTCTTTTTTGATAGGGTGTAGTCAGCATTAGTCGGCGGCATCAGAGTCAGAGCCTCAGAGGTAGTGGAAGCGATCTTAAACGGTACAGTCATTTTTAATTGAAACAATTAACTCATTTCCATCCATCCGATCAAGGGCCAATGTGCAAGATTACTACACTACACACGGCACAGTAAATAGGCAACAGTACCGATTGCGGCTGTTGCTACAGAAACGGCTATAGTACTCGTCCATCCGTTCACAAATCGCTGTAGCACAAGCTACAGTTCTTCTTCCTCACTGCAGAGGACCAGCCGGACAGAACGAAATATACTCTACTCCTCACAACTTTACATTTTCACAGCGCTGCTTCAGAAAACCCCAACTCATCGTGTACGCCTCGCCTTCTCACTCGGGTGGCGGGCACAGACACCCTAATCCTTGTACGTGGCATACAAAAACTGGAGGAAAAAACAGCAACACGAGACCATCAGCAGCGAATCGCACAACACAGCCTAGGACAGCGGCGGGCAGCTTGTATACAAAACCGTATCGAAAACATGCTCACGATGCTCCTGCAGATGACATCTTGGTCGCGAGCCTGCGCTTGTATCGTTTAAGCACGGAGGCCAGGTTCTCTTTCCCTTTGGGAAAGGCAATATTTCCAGCTGCCGTGCCGCTTCGACCCCTGCGGCTAGAGACGGCTTGCTCCACACTCTTGATCAACTCCAAGATCACAGCTGCCGTGGTGAACGTGCCAGGGATGGGCTTGACCACTGAGCCGGTTTTCTCAAGGCATGCACAACCTCTGAGGGGTTTCCGAGGCTTGGAAAACGCAGGATCAAGGATTCCCTGCATCAACAACACAACATATCATCCAATTCAGAGCAACAAAATAACAGTCGCTACATGTTCACCAAATAAGACCAATTGTCCGAAACAACTGCGTCAAGTCCACCGATTATCTTGCAAGGAATAACAGTCACCGCTTAGCCTTGTGTTATGGTACATTGGGACAAAACTCGCTTCTGAAGCATAAATATATACAGGCAATGTGAATGGTAGAAGTTTTTCTTTTTGCACTTACAACTGTAGGTAAAATTCCACCGTTTGAAGGCCATGTGTTACTTTGACGCCAAAAAAAAGGTCATGTCAAAAAAAAAGAAAGGTCATGTGTAACCGTAGTAGTTCACCAAATGATGCCAAATTTCTGATTTTCACATAAGTTGATATATGCTCGTTCCTTATGCTATATATTTTTTTTACCACAAGTTCCTAATTGCTAGTTAATTGGGAAAAAAGGCAAATAGGGGAGCTCATGAACATTGTTTTTTTTATAGAAAATCTTCATGGACGAGGCATAAGCACAACTAATTCCTGAATCTATTTCTCTGGCTCTAACCTTTTTCAGTAGCAAGAACACATTTTTCTAGTTGGAAGAAGTTCATTTTACTACCCTCAAGTATTCATGTAGTCCACCTTAACTCCCTAAACTAATTTTTGGTCCATTTTACTCCCTCTAACTATTTAGATTGGTTCAATTTACCTCCTCATGAAATTTATCTTTTTTGTATCTTTAGGTACACATTATGTTTGAGCGTGAAATTTCGTGAGATTATAGCTTAAAACATACCTTATATTAGAAAAATGTTTAAATATTTTTTTAAAAAAAAATTGTATGTGGAAAGTGTGCAATACAAATTCGACATATAAGATAGAATAATGCAAGAAAATATTTCTAAAAAAATCTGGAACAATTTTTCTAGCATAGAGGATGATGTCATCTACCATCCTACAAAATTTAAGCTTCAAATATAACCTGTACAAAAAAAAGCAAAAAAGTAAAAATTCACAAGGGAGTGAATTGAATCAATCTAGATAATTCGGGGTAGTAAGTAAATGGACAAAAAATTAGTTTAGGGGGTTAAGTAAACAACATGGATACTTGAGGGTAGTAAAATGGACTTCTTCCTTTATTGAATGAGCTTGCAATTTATTTGCAATGCTAAACGCTATATCGTTATTCAGCAATGTGTTTTCTAAGTTTCCTGATTTATAAACTTGCAGGATATGGTAAGATGCCAGGCTATGAGCACATATTTACTGACTTCCTGCTAAGCCTCGTGCAAAGCAAGTACAGGAGGCGTCTAGGCGGGAGCTGAAGCATAGACATTCGGAAACCACTAACAGATGGCAGGCAGCCATGTAACAGTGGCAAGTAGATAGATTTTCATCTTTGTACATATTAAGAGGGGTGAATGTAACAGTGCCTGAGACGCTGAGGCCTACCAGAAAAAATGTACCTAGGCCTTAGGAGAAAGGAAGGTCTGGTTGCCCTGTCGCCAATATCTGTAAATTGAGTGTTGACTTGAAGGTCTCTGTTCAATAAAATGATGTAGGTTTCTGTCTCAGGTTGCCTGATGCGTTCGGTGTTTCGAGTTTGTGATAAATCATGGAAGTTGAAGAGCCTCTTTGGTTGGGCTTCTCCAATGTCTTCTCCAGTGGCTTCTAAACCCTAAACCTTGCAGATGAGGGCTATGGCAATTCCTATAGCCCTTCAAGTATGCTTCAGTGTTTCTTTTTTTCACAGCTGCTCATTTCTTCAGCCAGGTACATTGCATTCTCATGATGTCATTGTTTTTCTTTCCATACACGTGCTACGCAAAATATGATCAATCCAATTAAATGCAAAATATCTAAAACTGGCTTATTATTTTGATTCAACATCCTGGTGAAGTCGGTATAATCTGAGCAGGAAAGATGCATGCCAAATGTCATAGCTCGTGATTGATTCTATCGAATCCATTTAAAGCAGTACGGTGTTGCCGGGGATGAGATTATGCCGTATAAAATCTTTCACCTTACTTTATTCCTCCAATATCCAGTGTTTGATGAAGAAAATCCCATTGCTAAAACTCTGCATCTGCTTCTTACTCATGGTACGATTAATTATTTTAGCAGGACGTTCTTATATTGTCTGATCGATAAAATTGCTCTGGTGCCGGCCACTACTCCAGCATCAATAAGATTATGGGATTATGTACCAAATTCCTCAGTCTTTCATCAACATTTAATTCCATGTTTTTTTAGATCACATTTTAATTCCATGTGGTGAGCAATATTTTTTTGTTCTTTAGTTACCAATGAAGTGTTAATACCTTTATGTAGCTTATAATCTATGCAAATGTCCCGCAGCAAATAGTACAGTATGTTAGCATGTGCATAGTAGTTCCAATTCACGGCAGCCAGCCTAGAAGAACTCCATTATGATCACAACCTTCTAAATCCATATTAGCAAAGACTAACAATAAAAAAAATTAACGATAAAACTTACCTTACAACCAAACCTATTAGCAAAACACAATAAATAATCACCTTTCAGAAGCAGTTTTTTTTTCTTTGTAAAAATGGAAAATAAAAGAAGTTCTTTTACAAAAAAAATTGTTTTGTGTGTGTCAAGTCACCGTTCAAAAGTGCATAGCTCAGGATCACACCACGTTTTCAGTCTTTTAGATGGCTCTAGATGTGATTTTTTAACTTGTTTTGTTTAGTTAATTCACTAAATGAGGATCCATTCACGAGGAGCACTTTCTTACTCCCTCCGTCCCCAAAAGAGTGTCTCTTTTCACCTTAAGACTTTACATTTGACCGTTCGTTTTATTCAAAATTTTATGTAAATACTATTTATTTTTTATTAACTTATTTTATCATTAAAAATACTTTAAGTATGACATATTTGTTTTGATATTTGCATAAAAAATATATAATACTAAAGGTCAAACACGAGGTTTAAAAGTCAAAAATGACACTCTTTTAGGGACAGAGGGAGTAATTTCTATGTAATAGTTCCGTATGCAGGTAATGATGTCTGTCTCTGCCCTCTTTCTTTCTCTGCTTTGTTCTGTGTTTTTTGGTGGGGCAGTGGCTCTCTGCAGGGATCCTAAGAAGAAAATCAAAACTATGTGCAATATGATGGGCTTGAAAGCGTCTGATGCAAAACTAGCTATCATTACTTATACTGTTGAACTTCTAACGATGTTTTTTTTTAATTTGGATGAAGCAATTGCAGTGAAATTGCTCAGGCTTGCGGCTGCACAATATGAGACAGAGATTCTTCAGAAAAGAATTACTTGCCGACTGCATTCAGAATAAGAACCTAAACCTGGTAATCAAGAATATATTCCCCAGCTTGCATTGGATAGGAAAAAAATCCGCTTGTTATTCAGAAAGATATGTGGGCTAAGCACAGGCTAAAATCACATATATCTTAATTCTATTTTATTGTCCTGATTGGAACATGCTAGTGAGATAATACAATAGATGATTCAAGTGTCACACTATGATTTGTCAGCCCATGCTTTTCACATAAGAAAGGTCTCAGAAGATTATCTTCGTCGGTCAAGATCACTTACTTTATCTCACGCATTACGCAACGAACATATCGCACAACACACATGTTAATCAACACACTTTTTTGGTTCCTACTTCATCCAATCGACAGGTCTTCATCTTAGAACTTAACAAATCAAGTCAACACATAGCTTTTTGCAAAGGAGAGGATAAGTAGACATCAACTGTTTGTTAATTTCAGTGCTTTCAACCAAGCGTTAGGTACTGCAATTGATGGTGCATCCTTATGTTACCATTTTCAAAGTGTTGAAGCAAAAATGTTTAAGTTCTATATAAAAGTCCCTTTCTGAAAACCATATACTTTTGGAGCGGCTAGCAACTTAACATGCTCACATGATTGGTCTTAGTCATATGCTGTAGCAGAAATGAGCTATATTAGTGGAGGTTGGTATGCCCTGCCTACAGGATTTCTCAATCTGACCTAATGATAGGTTGTCCAGTGCAGTGCAGGCAAACAGGAAGATATTTGGACCTGATGAGCGGTTGCTGTTGGAAGTCACAATTCTGCTTACTTCCTTGCATGATATAAATAATCTTATTTGCAAAATAAATTGGCGGTATATTTTCAATTCAGGTTACAGTTACACTCATGAATCGATGAAGACTAATACAGAAAAATGAATGAGAACTCTACGCTGCACATATTTATTACTTTAATTTACTATTGCAGAGCAAAAAGGTAGTTACGGGATAGTATGATCTAACCGAAGACGAGGTGTCTTTCTGTAGTAGTTAGTACGTTGACAGTTCACATGAATTGTTACATGCATGTTTCGAGAAGGTATATTCTGCGAGCTTAGCAAAGCTGCATACCATAATTCTGATGTTTCGAACCCTGTCTCTGTGGAACAATATCTGAGACAATTTTCCTTCAACCTCACTATTCTTGTCTATTCGTCGGCAAGGGAATCCTCGGGGCCCCATGCAAATGCTACTAAACTAGGCTTTTTGCACAAGGACGAAAGAAAATCTATCCACCTTTTTTTTTGATTTGATACTTTGCCACCATTGTACTATACACACCATAGCTTGGGTTTACATTGATGACCATAGATGATCTTTTGTTCCTTTTTCGTTTTCCTAATGCCAGGTTCTATCTCTCCCAGAAAAGTAGATGCAGAACCTGAAATTTTTTTGGAGGTTTTCTCACAAATATATCTTTTTATTTTGGCTGCTCGTTTTTTTGGTGGAAATCAACATGTCGGACTGAACTTATTTGGGGTGTAGAAATGTAGTTAATTCAATTCTGCTTTTTGACAGATGAATGAATACAAATTGACTTCCAGCCATATCTAAAAAAGGACTTGACTCTAGAGAAATATTAGGTTCAAATTAACAATATCTGTCGATTAATGGAGCTCCGCTCCCAGCTCTTGTGCAGAAGATCTTTTATTTCTGGCACCAATCTAATAAATTAGGCGAGAGCATTTCTCCCCGGCATTTAGATTTAATTTGTTTTTATTTTTGCGATCCAACATCCCAGACAATATACCAAAGAATAAGAAAATTTACTAACAAAGACTGGTACTCAACTAACTAAGAACGAAAACAGTTTAAATCAAGAAACTTTACAATACTTCCTTCGTCCCACAAAGACTCTATTTCTGGCAATAGTCAAAGTCAAATTAACTTGGGTTTGTTCAATCCTATATAAAAAAGTACGATTATTAATAATACATCCTGAATTGTAATTTCATAGTGCATGCATATGGTGTAATCTTCTCTATAAAATTAGTAGAACTTAATTTAGTTTGACCTTGAAAAACTCATGAAATAGAGTTATTTTGGAACATAGAAAGTATGTAGCAATTGTGGAACTAGAGACTGGAGAAAGAAGGAATCAGTTCAGTGCATATATAGTTACATATTTCACCTTGAGGCTTATCGTTGCGTGCTTTGGTTCCAGTGAAATGAAGCATTGTGGTGAGGGTTCGTCGATGTTCCGAAGTGTGGGTGACAATATGTGGAGCTATGAACAGGTACCAAGAGCGGTGGTTTAATTAAGGATACTTTAGTGTCAGCATATCCAACTATTAACCATCACCCGGTAGATATATTGTTACTACCCACATTAAATTCTCACTAGATAAAATTATCGTAAAATTGAGTGTGGATCCAATCATCAAATTTCACAAAAGTTTATTTTGAAGTTCAAATAAGTGTATTTTATATTTCAAAGTCAAAACTGGATTAAGTTTGACAAATTTTAAATAGAAGAATACCAACATCTACGATATCAGAAAATTAAACTACGAAAATGTACTTTTCATGATGGGATATGATAAAACAATTTGTTACCATAATGAGTAAATTTCACAAACCCACCAAAATTATGGCTTTATAGTCACAAACCCACATAATATAGTGCATGTTTCACAAAACCACCAATAATTTGAGGTATTGTTTTAAGAAACCACCATATTTTTAACTCATACCGTATCTCATACTTTGGTCCCACATGTCAGGTGCGTACTCATCCATCAAATGCCTACGGTATGAAATACCGTATGAGTTAAAAATATGGTGGTTTCTTGAAGCAACACCCCAAATTATTGGTGGTTTTGTGAAACATACATTATACATGGTGGATTTGTGGCTATAAAGCCAAAATTTTGGCGGCTTTGTGAAATTTACTCTACCATAATATTGATTTTTTTTCTTTTTTTTTGTCAAACATAGAATGTTTTGACTTTCTCCATCGCAAAACGTACACTTATTTTGGGACGAAGGCAGTATCATATATCTAGTTGGGGAAACTATTCCATCATTTTTTGTACTATTATTTTTTGCTGGCAAGTTTTTTTTATTATATGGCGTTTTTCAGTAGGATGGGTCATTGGTCACATTATATTCAAGTGTTGGGTAGCAAAGACATTTAGCAAGGTGGGCAAGGAGTCGCCCTCACAGATTATGGACGATTTGGTGATGGTGATTGGAACGTGATTCAGATGCCACATGAACATGGATTAGAAATTCATCAGAGAACCGTTGTCCTTGTCCTCCCAGCTATGACAGTTCATTTTCAGTACCTGTGGTAATATGTCCATTATTTGAGAGAGGAACTAACACTTCTTTAATTTGCAAATAGTGAATAACAGAAAATATATACTCCCTTCATTCTTATTTTTATGACGTTGGTTAGTTCAAATTTGAACAAACCAACATCATATAAATAAGAATGGAAGGAGGAATAGAAATTCCTCATATGAGAAAAAATGATAAATTTTTCATGTTTCCTGTATGGTGATGATCTCAATCGTCATCGAAATGGTCTGGAGGGGCCATTCCCATGAGGTCAAGAGGCATCGCATTTAGATGAGGCCTGTGATGTGATTGCTTCAACAAAATGATTAGTTTATATTAATTTCTATAAGTTGATTCGTTTCTAGTCATGCATCTGGCCAGATAAAAAGTTCTGTGCAATAGAAGAATTATGACGTACTGATCTTATCAAGGAACATTAAGTATTTTTAGTTTTCTGCAGGGACAGAGAGTAGATGCATAACTAGCCTAATTTACTTAATTTATAGGTAGCTTTTCTCCCTAACATGTAAAAATAGTGTTCTTTAAATGGCTCGCTCTAAGTTGCAAATTATGTCAAAAAGGGTTTGTAGTCAGAAGGTTTGTTTCCACAGAATGTCAGGCCACCTTAGTGACCGTAGAGGAGGTGTCGCTCACGTAAAAGGATGTTCAACGAAGCATCCACGATTCTTCCTCCATGTGTGTCTGGGACATAAGCAACACAGTCAGGAGTTTTTTTAATCCTTTCCAATTAATAATTTAATAATAAATTGACCAAAACTAAATTTACAAATCTAGACCGTGGTCACGCCAAACCGATTGGCATGATCGACACTATAGTCACTTCAAACTGACCGGCGTGACTAGCTTCCACGTCAGGCTAGACTGCCAGGTTAAACTTTGGCAGGACCAAAATCCGACTGTAATGGCGGGACCAAATCGATCTGGCGCGATCAAATGGGCCAGTGAGATCCACAAATCGTTTCCTCCTCTCTAAATTTTAGACCTCTAAAATCAAAGAGAATCTTGTCATTTAAGAGTTAATTAAAGTCTAATGACAAAACCTTGGGATCAATTTTTGAAATGAATCTAATAAGCCTAATTAATCTATGTTCTGCTACAGTGATGCTATAGTTACTATCTTCTAATTACATCCTAATTACCTTCATTAGATTTGTCTCGCGATTTAGACCAAGGGTTCTGCAGTTAGTTTTGTAATTAAACTTTACTTAATACTCCTAAATGACAAGATTTTCTTTGATGTGATCTCTCTAAATTTTCTAGAAAACGAACACCCCTGACTACTGGGAAGGATACATCAAGTGATCCACAAATAAAACAAAAGTGATAACTACTAGTTGTGTTGTAGCTAGCTAGTGGCAGTAGTACATGATATCACCATGATCACATATAAAAAGGTGATTTGTTCATTGTTTTTGGATTTTTGGATAAGGATATGCGTGCGTACGTGTGTCTGTTATTAATTAGGTGACAAGAGGGGCAGCACGAAAGACTTTGGAAGACAACATTGGTCGGCTCAGATTTTTCTGTTGGGGAGAGAAAAGGCTATTCCAGATATAACGAACAGGCAGCTACGTACCGAGAGGGCACAATAGGCCACAATAGGATGCGACAGCAAACAAATACCTTATCTATGTGGTCATGGTGGTACTCGTCCAAATGGCCAGGATATCTTCAACCTATACCTTTCTTTTCCATCACCATACAGAAAGTCCCATGATTCCTTACTCCTACTGCTCACAAATGCTGATCCTATGTGGATTTTTTTTTTGCGAAGATGATCCTATGTGGATGTGTACCTGATAGTCACAGAAGTTTTTCCTAATCGTCGTCTCTACGGAGAAATCTGATAGAATTGGAATGATACAGAGAAGTTTTTTTTTGACGAAACAGGAGGGAAGGCCTTTACTGATTTTATTTTCGTTAATATATACAAACTGTACAAAAGAGAAAACAAAGGCTTTACAGAGGCACTATGCCCAAAGAAAGAGAAATTGAAAAAAATTCACAAGTTATCAATCCAGCTCTGGAGGGCCTCATTCAATGAAGGTTTGACCTTAATCACAGTTAAGGTTAACTCTTCTTTCCATTCTCTTTTCCATCTCACATGAGACGCTATCTGCCCATCAAAGATTATACCGTTTCTGTGTGTCCAAATGACCCAGCAAGTTGCCACGAGAAGTTCTTTGATAAAAGGTAATGTAGAAGTCCTTTTAACCAGATCTAATCTTCCCGGTATATCCCGCAACAGGTTCCAATTTAAACCAACTTCAGCCCAGCATTGTTGTACAAAAGGACACTCAAAAAATAGATGATCCAGTGTTTCTATTTGGTTGCCAGTGCAAAGCACACACGAGTATGATGCCAGGTGGAAGTTCTTTCTCTGTAGTAGATCACGAGTATTCAATCTGTCCAACAGCAGTAACCAGAAGAAGAACTTGTGTTTGCTTCGCCCCAAACTTATCCACAACCATTTAAAGGCATCCGGTACCACATTAGTCCCAATTATGGCTTGATAAGCTCTTTTAGTAAAATAATTCTCAGAGTTCCAAATATATGTCCATTTGTCACATATGTCATCCATCATGTTTAGATGATCCAGTTCCGAAGACAGCTGATCTAGTTGTCTCGATGCAATCATTGAGAGTACAGAGAAGTTTTTCCTAGTCTTATTTTTCTTGGAACAAAAAGCTAGGAATTCTGCCGTTGCTTTTTATTAGAAAAAAAGAACTCTTATTAATTAAGTCCGGAGCAAGCACTATGGCCGTAAACATGTGTCTGATAGCCGACGGCTTGAGGCGCCACAACAAACACGATTGCAACTTACAAGTCATACTAAATGAAACAATCTTTTTGAGTTTAATTACAAAGTTAAGACATAAATTTTAACCAATTGTATACACTTTATCTGTGATTATGCGCAATAAGATTTTTAGGGAGCAGTAATAAGAAAAAAAATGAAGTTTGGATTTCTTGTTTCACCGGTGTAGGGTGTAGCTACAAGTTGGGGCAATGATATGCCCTGGTATGCATGGTGATGACTTCCACTATGAGGGACAATTTTGCAGTATCATCTAACGAATTCTACTCCCTTCATCCATCACTATAAGCCTTTTCCCACGATCATTACATTAACATATAGTTTTTATGACATAAAAATAAATCTCATAACATCAGTTTATAATTGAAAATCTGTATTGAAACATTGGATGATAATCATAAACGAATGGAAATCTTCTTTGGCGCCGGGCATGACGTACGCCCCCCTTCCGAGATGATGACACGTCCGCTTTGAGGTTTAAAATCTGTCTACTCCCTCCCACCCCTGAATCCCAACTGGGCGCGTATCTGCCAACTGGGTACGTGTGGCGTCCTTTGGGAGGGGCTATACGTCTGGCGCGCTGCAAGAAATCCGTGTTGCACAAACGCCAGAGGTTAGGCAGAAAATAACTGTATTAATGTCACCAAATAGAAATGCTAGTGAAGTGGCAGAGTACCATACATACTACCTTACCTGAACGAACAATGCAGAGTGCAAAGAATCCAGAGCTGAATAAAGAGAGGTTATGGCCAGGCAAGTCATCATTCAAACATCCAAAGGAGATCGAATGTTGCCCCACTGCATGATGGCAAATCATTAGTGGACCCACACCGAATCCTCATCAGCATGTGGACATGTCAAAACAAATGTAGTGAAACGTCAACGGTCGGCAGGATTTTCTTGCTTCGTTGTGAGGCAACCCGAGCAGTATTTTCCCATTTCCATATCCCATTAATTCTCATTTATAGAATTGAAGAAAACTATGTTGTTTGTCAGTTATTTTTTGGACATATATTGACGTACTATTGGCAGGTTTGTTACATTTCTGTTGACAAAATTCATATAAAGTACACCACCCTAAAGGCCTCTCATTCGAAGTGTTGGGTCTATGAATTGCTCATGGTGTTGCCAAACAACCGTAGCTGCCAATTTCTTCAGTTAATTTCATTCTACTATGTTAGGGGAGACAAAATAAAGACTATATGTTGTTTTATATAAAGATCATGGTCGGTAACTCGGCACTAAAAAAATAAGAGCTCAGCAACATCTATGCACTAGTTGTGTATTAGACACGTGACACAGGAGTTGCTTTTTTAATGTAGAAATCAACGATAGTGCCCAATCTAGGAGTACTCTAGACCACATGACTTGTACTTTGAATGATTACATTGATGAAAGAAACCCCACATATTAGGAGCATATCCGGTGTCAATCTTGTTGTTAAGATCATTCTTTTTTTAGGAGTGAAAAAACATTATTAAATCCATTTTTCTGTTGCTTGCTTAAAGGAATAAGTGGAACACACTCAATCATAATGTTTGGTGGTTGTCTCTTGACAACTGTAAGACCATCACATGATATTAACATCCATCTTCATGGTTGGACACGTCAAACACACATCATTGCCAAAAGTGAGGGGACACATCAAATGCTCAAATGATATGTTCCTCCAAAGTCCCCAACAGTGGATCAGGTTGTTCCTGTGCTATTGGCAGTTCCCCATGGGACATCAAGATCCTGTTTCCTTTATCGATTACATATCATCGTCATCCATCCCATATAGCCAAGGCAATGAGGCCCTCCTTCATTGGTTATGGAACCATTATGGCCCATATATCCTTTTCCACTCCAGCACTAGTTATAGATGTGCATATTGTCCAAGCAAGGACCATACAATCGGTGGACCCCATTCCATGTATTATGATCCTTGTCGAGAACATAAAAATGATTCTTTTGAATTTTTCAGTATATTTGTTCATATAAAATAGACTTGAGCTGATAGAGGCAGGCTATATTAATTAGGAAAACATTGTCCTGATTCCTTTAGGAATTGAACTAATGACCATTTCATTGGTCTCAAAGCTTGAAAATATGTCCCACCTGTTATGAACATCAGACGGATGAAATGGAACTAGTTCAAAATGGAATTTTGAGAGGCCACCTCACTCATTTATACCTATACGCCCCAGTTGGCCAGGGAATGGGGATTTATAATATGACAATTGTGACTTTTGTGACCACCTATCATTAAAAAGCTACAATATGAGGTAATGAAATCTGACAGACCTTTCAATTAACAGGCCCAATATTCAGAATCCCATGTGGAAAGCAATTTGATGATATATAACGAGAGCAATTGCTTACCAATAACAGGGTAATGATAAGATCGAGCGATCTTGGCAGATATACATGGTAGTACTAGCTACCGATTATGAGGACACAAAAGTTACTTTGGTGTCACCATAGGAATACCATTGAGCGAGAAGTAAATGGGCACACATAGGTGCGGTTGATGAGTGCGTAGTGTTGGCACAGTCACCACCACACACCTACTAGTAGTAACAAAGCTCCACAATTTCTCCCACACTAAATGTGCGCTACACAAAAGGGGAAATTTTCTTTACAAATTGTTTCCACTTTCTTGTTTATAAATCCTGAAGCAACAAATCAAGTGCACACCCTGTGGTATCATGAGCTAGCCAAGCCAATCACCTAAGAAAAGAACACAAAAGGTATTAAAATAGGAGAAAAGGGAAAGGGGGAGTGCAATTCCTATAACTTTTTCATTTTTGTCAACCTCTGCAAGTGTGAAACGCATTATTATGTTTGTGTTTGCTTGTTTTGGCTCATCTAGCGTGCCTGTCTGCCTATATGTATGGGTTTCCATCCTCCTCTTCTCGCTCCCCCTCCCGCTTCTCCACCTCCTCATATTCTCACCATTCCATTCCCACCTCTCTCTCAACAAACACACAACAAAGGCACACAAAGGCAACGAATTAGCTAGAAAGTACATGACACAAAGATCATAGGTTAAGAGCCTAAGAAAAATCTCCTTCCATAGAAAAAGCAATACATGGAGCACAAACACGAAGATGTCGGCCTAGCCCTGGGTCTCTCCCTTGGTTCCGGCCACCAGGCTCCCAAGGAACATCCGTCACCGTCGTCTCAGCCGTGTGCCCTGGTGCCATCCTTGTCGCTCAGTCTCCCAGCCGATGATGGAGGCCTGACGACGCCAGTGCTGCCGCTCTTCACTGCCGTGAAGAGGGAGCTGCCAGTGGAGGAGGACGATGATGTTATGGACAGGGCTCTTTACTCGGTGGTGTCATCAGCGGCGGGGGGCGAAGAAGGGTGCAACAGCCGGAAGAAGCTGAGGCTGACTAAGGAACAATCGGCGCTGCTTGAGAACCGCTTCAAGGAGCACAGCACCCTGAACCCTGTAAGCACTAGCACACTTTCCTATATTCTTCATAACTTTGAATTGAATAGGCTTTTGTTTATCTGAAAATGGTTTGATAGATGTATGGTTCGTTCTTTCCTTAATTGGTTGTCCTTTTTCTGTTACATGTGAGAAGAAGCAAAAGGTTGCTTTGGCGAAGCAACTAAACCTGAGGCCAAGGCAAGTTGAGGTGTGGTTCCAAAATAGGAGAGCCAGGTTAGTCCGTCATATTCACCTCAAAATCCCTATCCAGTTCTTTCCATTTTTTTTTCCTTTTTCGTGTGATATCTTGCAGATTTTAAAATGATGCAGCAATATGTATACTCTTTTTTTAATCAGCTGATCAAGCATATGCCTATTTGTTTCTTGAGAAAAACGATATTCATACGAAACAAATTTTTGTAATACATCTATACACTGCTGAGTAATATCTTGGTGTGCATGGATGGTTCCAGGACAAAGCTGAAGCAGACAGAGGTGGACTGTGAGCTTCTCAAGCGCTGCTGTGAGACGTTAACGGAGGAGAACCGCCGCCTCCATCGCGAGCTTCAGCAGCTTCGCTCCCTCAACCAAGCCCATCCTGCTGCCTTTTTCATGCCTGCCACTGCGCTCTCCCTCTGCCCCTCCTGTGAGCGCCTCGCCAGTGCTCCTGGAGCCACCGCCGCAGACCGACCCAAGGCGGCAGGACCTGGTCGAGCAGCCCATTTGTTCAGAACTTTCACCAAATCCGCTGCCTGCTGAATGTGCATGACTCGGTTGGTAGCAAATTATTGAATAGTTAGATGTGTATATACATATATTTCTAGCTAGCGATTCGATCTCTGCATCTCTCATTAGTCGATCGTCATGTAACATACAGTAGATGTTCCTTGGCTAGATGATATTCCTCCCCTCACCCTGAATTGGTTAGCTTTGTTTTTTCACAAGCTAATTAATTGATTATTAATGTGAGGAGGATGGAGCACCACGTGTGTAGGAAAGTTATAAGAAAAGTCTAGTTTGGTGTTGTTATTAATAAATAGTGGCTTTTGTTGGTAAAGCTGTAGCTTTAGTAGTTGTTACTGATAACGCATTATTTATTGTCAGGGGAGTATGATTAGATGACGATGACATGACACCCAGCACATCTCAGTTTTTGGATGTGGGTTCATGTATGTATATATGGATATGATGTATTTGTTTCACAAAATATATAATATATTGCATTAATTGTTTCAAGAGATTATGATCATGCGTGCTCATGCTGATGTGATCATGTCAATGAATAGAGATCTGTATATGTATGAATTGTGATGCTGACGAAGTGGCCCACTTTTCTGCTAAAATAGCTACTTCAGTAGGGATAAAGCTTTAGACGATATATTGTTTTGGAGAAACCAAATAGACGTGATAATATTCCGAGAAGATTATACTGAAGAAAACTAAACATACTTCAGTTTCTAAGCTGGGTCCAATTAATTTAATTAATAACCTGTACATATATCTTATAAACATGATCTACATGTTTTAGTAGAACAAAGGAACAGATGGATATCCAAATCTCTCTTGCTAATTATAAGGAGAGGAGCACATATCTTGTGAGCAACGGCACGAATTAGTCGTGATACACCATAACTGGTTGGACTGTGGTAGTTTGTGAGGCATGCCTTGCATGCATGTGTTGGTGTGCATGCAGGAGACACAGACAAGCAATGATCTTTCTGTTGAGACGACACACACATCATCGTCAGGGATTCTGCCTCCCAAACTCCTGGCAATTTCTTGATGAATCCGTCAACTACGGGCGGGGACGACATCACGAATCTTCTATGCAAGGCATGCATGTTGATCTGTTCGAGTCAGTACTCCTGCTGTTTCAAAATTTAGGTCACCTTCTTTACCATCGTTTTCACTTCACCCCCGCTGACTAAGCCAACATATATTATGGAGCGACCATGGTACATTAGCACGAATCATACTTGAGATATTTAACTTTCCAGTGGGGCTAAGCTAAAGTAGTCCTTGTCATCATGATTGTGTACTGAGAGCCACATAATATGTATGCAACTTGTGAAGGTGATATGAATTCCCGTGACTTAGAATGAGTTTTCCATGCTTTTTGTAAGATGGCGAGGGTGACACATATATGGATGTGTCCTGTTTGTGTGTTGTGTGAAAAGTCTTCGATGGATGGAATAAGTGTTGGAAAATAAGGCTGCCGTGTTGCTGAAGTTGGGGGGCTCTTTACTCGGTGGTGTCATCAGCGGCGGATGACGAAGAAGGGTGCAACAGCCGGAAGAAGCTGAGGCTGACTAAGGAACAATCGGCGCTGCTTGAGAACCGCTTCAAGGAGCACAGCACCCTGAACCCTGTAAGCACTAGCACACTTTCCTATATTCTTCATAACTTTGAATTGAATAGGCTTTTGTTTATCTGAAAATGGTTTGATAGATGTATGGTTCGTTCTTTCCTTAATTGGTTGTCCTTTTTCTGTTACATGTGAGAAGAAGCAAAAGGTTGCTTTGGCGAAGCAACTAAACCTGAGGCCAAGGCAAGTTGAGGTGTGGTTCCAAAATAGGAGAGCCAGGTTAGTCCGTCATATTCACCTCAAAATCCCTATCCAGTTCTTTCCATTTTTTTTTCCTTTTTCGTGTGATATCTTGCAGATTTTAAAATGATGCAGCAATATGTATACTCTTTTTTTAATCAGCTGATCAAGCATATGCCTATTTGTTTCTTGAGAAAAACGATATTCATACGAAACAAATTTTTGTAATACATCTATACACTGCTGAGTAATATCTTGGTGTGCATGGATGGTTCCAGGACAAAGCTGAAGCAGACAGAGGTGGACTGTGAGCTTCTCAAGCGCTGCTGTGAGACGTTAACGGAGGAGAACCGCCGCCTCCATCGCGAGCTTCAGCAGCTTCGCTCCCTCAACCAAGCCCATCCTGCTGCCTTTTTCATGCCTGCCACTGCGCTCTCCCTCTGCCCCTCCTGTGAGCGCCTCGCCAGTGCTCCTGGAGCCACCGCCGCAGACCGACCCAAGGCGGCAGGACCTGGTCGAGCAGCCCATTTGTTCAGAACTTTCACCAAATCCGCTGCCTGCTGAATGTGCATGACTCGGTTGGTAGCAAATTATTGAATAGTTAGATGTGTATATACATATATTTCTAGCTAGCGATTCGATCTCTGCATCTCTCATTAGTCGATCGTCATGTAACATACAGTAGATGTTCCTTGGCTAGATGATATTCCTCCCCTCACCCTGAATTGGTTAGCTTTGTTTTTTCACAAGCTAATTAATTGATTATTAATGTGAGGAGGATGGAGCACCACGTGTGTAGGAAAGTTATAAGAAAAGTCTAGTTTGGTGTTGTTATTAATAAATAGTGGCTTTTGTTGGTAAAGCTGTAGCTTTAGTAGTTGTTACTGATAACGCATTATTTATTGTCAGGGGAGTATGATTAGATGACGATGACATGACACCCAGCACATCTCAGTTTTTGGATGTGGGTTCATGTATGTATATATGGATATGATGTATTTGTTTCACAAAATATATAATATATTGCATTAATTGTTTCAAGAGATTATGATCATGCGTGCTCATGCTGATGTGATCATGTCAATGAATAGAGATCTGTATATGTATGAATTGTGATGCTGACGAAGTGGCCCACTTTTCTGCTAAAATAGCTACTTCAGTAGGGATAAAGCTTTAGACGATATATTGTTTTGGAGAAACCAAATAGACGTGATAATATTCCGAGAAGATTATACTGAAGAAAACTAAACATACTTCAGTTTCTAAGCTGGGTCCAATTAATTTAATTAATAACCTGTACATATATCTTATAAACATGATCTACATGTTTTAGTAGAACAAAGGAACAGATGGATATCCAAATCTCTCTTGCTAATTATAAGGAGAGGAGCACATATCTTGTGAGCAACGGCACGAATTAGTCGTGATACACCATAACTGGTTGGACTGTGGTAGTTTGTGAGGCATGCCTTGCATGCATGTGTTGGTGTGCATGCAGGAGACACAGACAAGCAATGATCTTTCTGTTGAGACGACACACACATCATCGTCAGGGATTCTGCCTCCCAAACTCCTGGCAATTTCTTGATGAATCCGTCAACTACGGGCGGGGACGACATCACGAATCTTCTATGCAAGGCATGCATGTTGATCTGTTCGAGTCAGTACTCCTGCTGTTTCAAAATTTAGGTCACCTTCTTTACCATCGTTTTCACTTCACCCCCGCTGACTAAGCCAACATATATTATGGAGCGACCATGGTACATTAGCACGAATCATACTTGAGATATTTAACTTTCCAGTGGGGCTAAGCTAAAGTAGTCCTTGTCATCATGATTGTGTACTGAGAGCCACATAATATGTATGCAACTTGTGAAGGTGATATGAATTCCCGTGACTTAGAATGAGTTTTCCATGCTTTTTGTAAGATGGCGAGGGTGACACATATATGGATGTGTCCTGTTTGTGTGTTGTGTGAAAAGTCTTCGATGGATGGAATAAGTGTTGGAAAATAAGGCTGCCGTGTTGCTGAAGTTGGGAGTGATGATTGGTAAGTCAGTCAATGATGGCTCATGTAGTGCACATTATCAGGAACTTTCTCAACCTTCTTGTATTTTCTCCAGGAGATTTGAAAGTGTTGACGTAAAAAAGAGGGTCTAGGTGGACACCTCAATGCGATCATTATACCCTTTTATTTATTTTCCTTCCCAAATAGCACGATTACTGTGTCAGACGATCCATGGACAATAGCTCGGTCACAGTCAGACTTTCAAAACGTTGACTACTTATAAAGGTGTCAAATCACATGAAAGTGATACTAATAGATTCATCACTGAATTACTTGAGGTTTACTCGCAAAGAAGGTTTACTCGCAAAGAATCAACGGAGGTTGATTTTGTTGATTGGATCTTAAGCGCGGAAGATCAATATATATTTGAACAATGCTATAGCATCCGCCTATGTGAAGCCTTTCCGTATATATATATACTTTAGTGTTATTCAGTGTTAATTATATTGGTACAAATTGTTTTTTTACACCACATCATATTTCCATGTATAGGGTGGAGTCAGCCAGGTGGGTTTTCAATTTGAATAAAATTATTACCATACCCAAGCTTAGTGATAACACAGCGGAACCTTGACCGCTTGAGAATCAGATTGTGCCTAGCCATGTAAAGCGACCTCTATTTTCTTGAGGGCCTATGATCTCTGCCTGCAACCAAGCTATTGGGCTGGGCCTAATTCCAGAGCCTTGACCAAACATGTGTTTTCACAATATCATCACGGCATATGAGTGCTTGCGTTTCATGAAGTGCAAGCAAGCCCGTGATCTTAGATGTTGTGCTCTGAAGTTGGACATGAAAAAGGCGTATGATCAAGTTGAGTGGGGTTATCTTTGGGCCATAATGCTTCGTTTGAGATTTTCATTGGCTCTTTGTTGAGATGATTATGATAGCTTCTTTCTCAGTTTTATTTAATTGTGATTGTCTTGAGAGTTTTAAACCATCTAGGGGAATTCGCCAAGGAGATCCTATCTCTCCCTATTTGTTCTTGTTAGCAGCAGAGGGCCTTTTGTACCTGTTAAAAAATAGAAATCAGTCATCAGAACTCAAAGGAATCAAGATGGCACCGTCAGCTCCGATGGTGAGTCATTTAATCTTTGCAGATGACAGCCTATTGTTTTTCAAAGCAAATAGAGAGAGTGCACATGAAGTGAAGGAAGTGTTGAACACGTATTGTCAGGCGTCAGGGCAACAGGTGAATATGTATAAATCTTCAATTCATTTTGCTAAAGGTTGCCCACAGTCTGTAAGGGTGGCTATTAAGAAGGAGCTCAATGTGTTTAATGAGGCTCTCAGTTCAAAATATTTGGGGATGCCTTCTAATGTTGGAATTTCTACCGCCGGTGTTTTCAAATACTTGAAGGACAGAGTGTGGGAAAAAATTCAAGGATGGATGGAGTTGTTGCTATCGGCCGGAGGAAAGGAAATTCTAATTAAATCAGTGGCTCAAGCTATTCCAACGTACTCTATGTCATGTTTCAAACTGCCTCGAGGCTTATGCCTTCATTTAAATGGCTTGTTACGGAAATTCTGGTGGGGCAGCAAGAATGGCGAGAGAAAAACATGTTGGGTGGTTTGGGATGACATGGTCAAGCCAAAGTTTTGTGGAGGTATTGGTTTCAGGGATTTTGAGTTATTTAATTTAGCTCTCCTGGCCAAACAAGCATGGAGAATATTGCAAGATGACAGTTCTTTTAAGTGCTAGAGTTTTAAAGGCTGTCTTCTTCCTAAATGATGATTTCTTACATGCAAGTCTGGGCTCCTCACCATCAAGAATATGAAGATTGATACTAGATGGCAGAAAAGTGCTCCAGCACAGGAGAAACAACTGATGTCTGGAATATGAATTGGCTTCCGAGAGATGGGCTTCTAAAGCCGATCATGTGCAATAGAAGTGATCGCTCCTTTAAGGTATCTGAACTCATTGATCAGATTGAAGCCACGTGGAACAGACAAAAAATGGAGGAATATTTTACTCCAATGGACAGGGAGGTAATTTACAACATACCGATATGCACTCGTAGACAAGATGATTTTTGGGCCTGGCATTACGAGAAGAGTGGCATCTTCTCTGTGCGATCTACATATCGAATGTTGGTGACCAACAAGGAACGTGTGAACTCATTCTCTGAGAATAGAGCCGGGCGTTCAGATGTCATGGCTGATGAGAGGGACTGGACTCAATTAATTGTGGAAAGCCAAGGTCCTGTCAAAAATCAGAGTGTTCCTATATGGAAGTTGGCTAGGCACTCGCTACCTACAAGTGATGTGCTGCATCACCGGAAGATGAAAACTCAGAACACATGTCGTCTTTATGGCGTGCCAGATTCATGGAAGCATTCTTTGATTGAATGTAATATGGCAAAGTGTGTGTGGGCACTTGAAAGAGAGGAAATTTCGGAGCACATATAAGTGAGATCCAACAGGAAGATGCAAGGGGCTGGCTCACGAGAGTTTTCAGTTCCTTGCAGCAGGATGATTTGACCGTGGTCTTGACTACACTATGGGCGATTTGGTATGCTAGGCGTAAAGCGATACATGAGGAGATATACTAAAGTCCATTCTCAACTCATTGCTTTATCAAGAGATTTATCCAGGAGTTGAGCATGTCGGAGAAGCAGCCGACGACGAGGAGCATAGCGCAGCAGGCAACTTTGTCGAAGTGGATTTTGACCCCGATAGGTGGGATGAAGGTTAATGTCAACGCAGCGATTTCAAAAGAACTCATCCAAAGCTTCGGCGTCAGCAGTGGCCCGTGATTGTATATACAGGTTTGTTTTTGGGGGGCCTCGGCTCTAGTCATTGATGGAGTCAACGAACCCGAGGTGATGGAGGCCATTGCAGTCAGGGAAGGTTTGGCCCTGTCAAGTGACTCGATGCTGCAGAAATTCAGAGTAGCTAGCGACAACGTCAATGTAATTAGAAGCATCCAAGGAGATGGTCGTGGCCTGTAGGGTCACGTTGTCCATGAGATCAAGGCAAGAGCATCGAGCTTTGAGTTGGTCGACTTCGTTCATGAAGGTAGAGCAGCTAACGGTGACGCACACTAGCTTGAGAGAAGTGCGATTTATAATGTATCCGGTAGACATGTTTGGCTGATTGAACCGCCTGATGGCGTATGTACCACGTATGATGGTCATGAGTAATAAAGTGTCTTTCCCCTAAAAAAACAAAAAACAAGCATTGGTCAGAAATAGTGGTGATGTCCTTCTCTCTCTCTAAAAAAAAAAAGGTGATGCACATATCAGTGAAAAGCGATTGCACCTGGATTTTCCACTATTTACTTGACCAACGACTCAGCCGCCATATGTGTGACACGTCTGATAAGCAAGCTGGTACACGGCCTGTCAGCCACCCAATGAACAGGCAACTTCATCAAAGACAGCACAACTGAAGGGCATTCCACAACATAGAGAGAGAGAGAGAGAAGATCATGCGACGATTAAGCTTATGGAGTCGCAGAGAAGTCCATACAAACATCATTTGTTTCCACAAACTTAATCCCAAAATAAGCTATATATATGGACATACTGATCGCCCGCCGGGCGTAAGTCACAGATGCATGTTACTGTTACAGACGCGCGATGAGATCGCGCTCATAGGGGCAGTACCTGAACGGCAGCAAGCTCGTCCGCACCGCGCACACCGCCTCCTCCTTCTCCAGGTCGAGCACCACGAGCCCCACGCCGGCCACCTGCGCCACCACGGCGCCGCTCATCTCCCCGGCCCACTCGAGCCGCACGACGCTGCCGAGCAGCCAATTTCTCCACAGCACGGTCTCCGCCGGCACGTTCAGGATCCTCTCCAGGTCCACCGCGGCGCGCCGAGTCCACTCGTCCCCCGTTGTCGCCTGCAGCGCCCACACCGAGATCACCAGCCCCTCCGCGACGAGAATGCTCAGCTCCCCCTTCGCCGTCGACGCGAGCAGCTGATTCTGCGCCGGGTGCGTGTTCCGGCACAGGTGGTGGCTGTAGGGGATCTGGA
>LAPY01000052.1:349479-362878 GCA_000970635.1 Eragrostis tef
CCGGAAGAGGGTGGCGGCGTCGTCGGATCGCGCGACGATCTCGAGCAGGAGATCCGTCGGGAGCGTCCCCGTCGCGGACGCGCGTGCGTGGCGGCGCCGTTGGTGCGCCGCCATGGACGTGAGGCAGGCGGTGAGGGGATTATACCGGTTTGTTTATAGGCAAAAACAAAACGAAGCACCCGAGCAAAACAGAAAGTTCTACCAAACCCGGATCGGTTTCCCTTTTCTCACCCTGAAATTCCCTTTTCTCACCCATTTTGCGCCCCTGGCCTGGATTGTGCAGCGGACCCACCACTTTCTTATTATTAAATTGAATCGAACAAAAAAAGTCAATAATCATATCTAGACACATAATTATGTGGGAAATCGGCTAGTTCGTTAAAAATTCTTTGGAGTAGAGCAAGATTTTTGTATGTTTCTGTTAAAGCATGAGAAATAACAGAATCAAAATACATGATCCAACAGTTAGGCACAACAAGAGTTGGATCAGCTAGCTCTCGAATCTAGTAGCTTCTTATCACCTTGTGTTTGCAACTCTCTTTGTTTTGGACCTGTCACACACACTTGCCATCCGGATGGCTCGCGTCTTCAGACTAAAGAATGCAAAACCATGATTATATTCCCATAACGTTATATAATCCGCTAGCTCTGGTTGACGGATGAGGTAATCGATTTTCTTTGATCTTACCATCTCAATATCTTGTTCTACATTACCATATCTATGATCTCTTCTGCCTTTAAATACCTTGATTTCATTACTTTTCACCAAGCCTTCAAAACTTCCATGGGGCACCAATCCAGCCCAAAGCTGCAGAGGTGGTGACAAATCAACGAGATCGTTTCTCCCTGCTTCATCAACAAAACCATGCAAGCTGCACTGAATATAGATCGAAATAACCTGTTCTGGAAATTTTTTTGATAATCCTGAAGAGACGACGTTTTTAGCACAAGTTTCATGCCCGTTTGATTTGCAACATATTGGATCTGGTCGACAAACTTGAGTAAGTTGGACATTACATGTCTCTTGAAACCCAAACCATGGAGGAGCAAACGAATGAGAAAGTTCATGTAAATCAGGTAGCAGTGTTAATTCTCCTATTGCAGTTTCAGCGACAAGCTTGAATTGGGATGCCAAATACATCAGACATTTAATAACAATTCCAACTAAGTCCGTGTTTTCAGATAATCGCAGCAGGAACCGTAGATGGAAACTATTCTCTGGCATCCTGTAATCCTCATACCGATAGGATAGTTTTGCCTCTATGCCACGCTCTTCCAAGCATATGGGCCGTATATAAATATCACGAAGCCGATTTCTATGCACCTTTTCATACCTGAGAGTTTTCCCTTCAAGAAGCTGCCTGAGAAGAGGGCTGCAAAATGTGTAGTGCCGGATTGAACACCCATACTCCACATCTCTTACAAACTTAGCAGCACAATCTGCAAGCCATTCAAACCTTCGAACATCGGAGCGGTACAGACCATCTTGTTTCGTGGCAAACAAATACACAATGGATGATTGGGTAGCACGGGCAATGCGTTTAGGGAAAGAGGAATGCACTACCGTTCGCCCTTTCTCAATCTCTCTGTCTTCTTGTGCCTGAATCTTGCACCCGTGGAGGATACCACTGCACTCTTCAAAAGAACGCTTCAGAAGCTTCCTGCGACGAAGCAATGAAACATCAGTAATTGGTAACTTGCCAGTTCTCTCCAATGCAAACTCCAGCTCGGTGTGTGCCATCTCCAGCCTCTCAATGTTGTGCCAAGTGGACGCTTTCTCCTCACGTTTGCTGAAGATGTACGAGGCCACTCTACCGATGGCATCCTGAACAAAAGCAGAGCCCACAAGCTCGCGCATGTGAAATACTTGCAGACTTGCAGTCACTTTGAGAACTCCAGAACTGCTTGTTACAGATAGAAGAGTCTCGGGAAGTTTGGGGGCAAGAGAGAGGATAGTCCCTGGACCTCAGAGAGGTCAGTATAAAACTGCACCAATTAATCGTGAGTGGCATGATTATATAAATGGCAATTATAATGCGGCGTAACATACAAAGCCACATTACTTGTCTGATGTCTTCTTACTAATCGAGAATATTCCTATTTGTTGTTTGCGTTCTAGCATAGGACGGCATAGCTCATCGTATTAGTGCCCCCCAAGAAGTCAGATAAAGCACTAGCATCTTTCTTTAGGCGGAGAAGGCAAGGAGGACTTCAGAATGTTGAATTTGTCAACAATGGGCACTAGTAATAGTACAAGTAATAGTACAATTGTCGTATCGAATAAAGAACAAACGTACTACAAAGGGCCCAAAATCTCGGATATAATTTTTATTGATGGGTGCGGGCACGAAGTCTTTGCCATTGTTCAACAGTTTGCCAAAGGACTTCTGGCCGGTTGGCTAGGAGCTCCAGCGGCATCTCCTCAGGTCTCGAGTTCGATTCTCAGTGGAAACGAATTTCGAACTGGGGTTAAAAAAATCCTCTCGCCTCTCCTAATTTCCAAAGCATGTAAGAGTGAGCGGTGAGTTCGAGGGTTTTCTCGGCCTCTGTGAGAAGCCTTTCTTCTTCTTATATGAATACCGCGGGTGGAGGTCAATCCCTCGAGGCCGAGAGTTTTTTTTTTCATTGTTCAACAGTTAACAGTCAATTTTTTTTTTGAACCAACTAACAGTAATCTTTGTAATTCAAAAACAATAACTGAGAAACCACGGTTTCGGAAACCACAGATTTTTAGCTTTTTTTCCATGAGGTGGCTTACCGATAAAAATAAAATTCTTGATGTCAGCAATCATTTTAAGCTACGTATCATATGAGAACCAGATTCGTGTGAGAACTATGAGAACTCTAATCTGAGCCACATGATCTTGATCCAAGAGAGAGGTGGGATGGGTAATTTACAAAAGTATGATTAAGTAGACGGTGATTTTGCAAATCACCCTTCCCATCTGAATTCATGTGCCCCCTTAGATCAAAATCATGTGACCCAGATTAGAGTTTTCATAGTTCTCACACGAACCTGGTTCTCATAGGATATGCTTCCATTGTTAAAATGAAATAACAACGGTTCATACTAATTGTTTTACAAAGCAAAACAATTCTTGTTTTGTGAAGTCGTCTGTTATTGTATAGCAACATAAGATAAAACAAGAAAAAAATGTACCTCCTCAACAGTAGTTTCGTGCTGTGGCTCACCATGTCTGGATCTTCTTCCTTTTTTTCTTTTCGTTTCTTTTGATGCTTCTATAATCATATATACGCTCTTTTCCAAAATAATCGATGTTTTCTTACGCACACTATGGATTCATGCATCAATTATTTGGAGGCGCGAGAGAGCATGTAGTCTAGCGGTTACAAGAGCCTCAGTAGCATCTGAGGTTCTGGGTTCGATTTCCTATGGGAGCGGATTTTTTAGAATTTAATGACTTTATGCTTTTAGCGGTAGGCAACGTGGCCGCCGACAGCGAAACGCCAGTGGTAACTTTGTCAATCTTGAGGTTTTGCTGGCTCAGTCATCAAAGATGCTTATAGGATAAAGTTTGCGTATGTGCGTTCATAAGAGTGAGTATGCGTACGTTATGAGTGTATAAGAAAACAAATATATATTTGGAGGCATTGGGCTGCTTATAGCCCGTGCCATTCAAACCAATGCACACAATAGACTCATGCATCAACTTGATTGGGGCATTTGCCGATTGAGGCTGCAGCTGAAGGCCGTCTTGGGCTTAGTGTGGTTTGTGCAGCCAAACTTGGGTTCTTGAAATTTGGAGCCCTGTACTAAAGGACGAGCCTGTCAATTAATATATTATAATTAGTAGGAGTAATCTGTCACTTTGACACGGAACCTTATCTTTGCTAATTACTCCTTATGCCTAGCAAGGAGTGAAAGGAAAATGACATTTATTTGGTTTTAATGCACAGTAAGGATAATCAATGAAAAATGTTCCATGATTGTATTGTCACCTCAGCTAGGTAAACACTACTGTCCACGACAGCACATCTTTTAGCGACACCACCTTCAGTTGAAGGATAAACTTTGGTGCGCATCATGTAGCCGCATGGGTTACTTGTGATCAACCATAAACATACGAATGTCAGAACATATAATTTCACTAGAGAAGAGATAGGATAATATGACACATAAATAGAGATTTGGTTGAGCTTTCAGTGCTCAATTACTGCAGGTAACCTCCATATATCCCTAGCTTAGAGATTGGCCTTGTTTGTTTCCTACTCAGCTGGTATATAATCTATAAGATAGGAAAAAGCAGTTTATTTGATTATGATACTCTGACTTATGAATTGCTATAATCTGGTCATAATCTAAGACCTGTTTGTTTCAGTTTATAGGTTATATGAGCCAAATTATATAATCTGGACAGGGCCTGTAAAAAGTCCTCAATTACTGCAAAGCAAGCTCCTCCCTTAACCGAAGTGTTCCTTTTTTTTTAGGAACATCCTTTAGCCAAAGTAGTGCGAGGAGCTTTTGGAAATACCTTTCATTACCGCAAGAAGCCAAGGGAGCATTGAGAAAAACTTACATCCACCTTCTCATTGGGAATATGAAATAGAGAAACAAATATGAACAGGCCCAGTGGACGGAGAATATGAAATAGAGAAGTGGATCTGATGGTGCCGGTGCCGCTCCGCTGGCTTCACCAGCGACTGCACCGTCCGCCGTGCCGTGTTGTGCGTGCCCACTCGCCGCTGGCCGACAAAACCGAAACTGAAGCTATGAACACGTCCTTGGCGATCAAGGGCGCGTTTGGCGTCGGGTACTGACTCGCACACGGCGAGTAGTCGGGTGCATCCGACTTAGCATCTACTATATATTCTGCCCTCAATGGAGGATCAAACCAAATACACCTCCTCCCCATCTCCTCGTCCGACAAGCCTACGAACACTGACGTGCGTGTGCGCGCAGTGGGTGTTACACCTACTCCCCATTATAGGAGGCGTATAGAGTTCGAGCACTTTTGGTACTGGTTCGTTCGAGCCTGACCATCATAGGATGTATATTTGTGCAAAATCGATGAGAAAAAATAGGAGGGGGAGGGTGGCAACTGGCAATGACTCGTTTTATTTTAAACTGCCTCACAGTAGAACCTTAATTAATCTGCGGCAGAGGCCGAGCTGTGGGCAGCATATTGTGCACACTAATCTGGTCGCAGATTTTTGTTTTGCGAAGAAAAAGAGAGATTATATCATGGGTGTGTTTTCGCCAAGAACTAATTGTTCCAAAGCCCTTGGCACACCTGCTATCCAAACTGCCGAACTGTTCTCCCTGTGGTCGAACTTGGCGAGTTCGTGCGCACTTGCATTACTATCTCTCTTAATCTTGATGATCTTCAACTGCCCAAAACCTCCTCTCAGCGCTTTGATATCAGCTAGGATTCCTGCCATCGCTGATCTTCCTCCTTCCTCCCACTTCATGGCTACAACACAAGATGCACTATCGGTCTCCAGTATAGCAGGCTTATTTGAGCATTGATGGTCCAGAAGAAGACCCTCCCGGCGAGCCAAAGTTCAGCCTCTTCTGCTGAGGAGCAGTGAAAAAGCAATTTCCAGCTCGACACAATTACTGAAGCTGCATGGTCTCGCACAATAATTCCTGCACTTGCCTGTTGTGTCTCTTTCTATATAGCTCGCATCAACATTAATTTTGATCCAGCATATTGTGCATGCTAATCCGGTCGCAGATTGAACGTGGGCTGGAATAGAGAGACACGTCTCAACATGAAGGAAGGTGGGTTGCACGTGTTTGATTTGAACCGTCATTAGAATAAAATGCAACAAAATGAGACCTCACATGAATATTTATATATACATATATATTTTCAATTTCAAAAAATTCAACATTAGAACAACAACAACAACAACAATATAGCCTTTTGTCCAAGCAGGTTGGGGTAAGCTAGAGATGAAACCCACAAGAAACAAAGACAAAAAAAAACACAGGCTAGAAAATAGTTATTGGGTTGGTTGCTACAGGATTGTTTGCTCCTCCTCTATGTTGGCCAAAATGGCCGGCATGCCACAAGCTCTACTACGCATCATGATGTCTTTTTTGATGAGGCACACCACTTCTCCAGCTTGTTTGGCAACCTGCATGAAAACACGTCTATTTCTCTCATTCCATATATGCCATGCCGTATAGAACATCGCAGCAGTCTTGATGCGCTTTTGTTCCTTCCCTGTCCCTGACGTATGTTGAGTCCACCACTCCTGGATGAATCCAGTTGCTGTACTTGGAGCTTGGATGGTGTCCCCCACTGCCGCGCATATTCCATCCCAAACCTGCTTTGCATAAGTGCACCTGATACACAGGTGTACTGCAGTCTCTTGTTCTATATGGTATAGAGGGCAGATCGGATTACACGGCCAGATCCTTTTGATTAATTTGTCTGTTATCAGGATCTTCTCTTGCAACATGAGCTATGCAAATAATTTATGCTTTCCTTCAGTGTGTGCTCGCCAGATGGTCATTGCATCAAAAGTATTTTATGATCCTTTGAACTTCGCCAAGTAAGTTGATTGAGCAGTGTACTGCCCATGCGAGGTCCAGTTCCACCTGATTTTATTTGGCTGATCATTTAGTTGTACCTCACTTATCAATTCCCAAAGCATTATTAGCTGCGCCATTTGATAGATGTTCGTCATCCTTTGCATTCGTCTTGTCCATTGATTTCCTTGCAAGTCTTGTTGCACCGTTCTATTTTTTCCGATAGGCAAGCTTGTATAATTCTGGAGCACTGTCCATTGGACCTCTTCCATTTAGCCAGCTTTCCATTTAAAACTACTACAGTACGAAAATCATCATTCGTCCTTAGGATAAAACTAGTTGGGAGGCTCAAGTGGGATAGAGGACTTATTCACGTAGCTTGCACGTCGACTCAAACTCTAGTATTAACTTGTAGTTTGCAATAAATATTGTTGATACTTTTTTTCCGAGGAATATTGTTGATACTTTTTACATAGTTTTGAGCCACAATGTTACTAATTAGAAGGAATTGATTGACATTGAGCTCAGTCTTAATATAATTCCAAAATTCAGGAATTATCTATAACGAAACTTATGATACTTATTTCAGCTAGCCAATTCATGATAAGAGCTTTGTCACTGATGTCGAGTTCTTTCAAGGGGAAACTATTTTTACATCGCATGCAGCCAAGAGGTAACTATTCCAGCACCTTCTTTGGCAATTATCTTATCTCTAGAATGTCGTTCTATTCAACATCTAGACATGTTGTTTACCACAAAAAAAAATCTGGTTATAGTATTTTGCCACAATACAGAACCAGCAACTTATATATGGTCAATCTGCGAAAGCCCCGATGCACCATTGCTCGATAAAAGTATCAGCCAACCTATAGGGTTGGTATGTGTAAGTGGTGTCGATATGAACATACTCCATGTAGGGAGATGCATGGGTGAATTTTTGGGCTTCGGCGATTGGTGAGAGATGTGAAGTGACAAGTAGGTCCTTCTTTTTTGTTGCCCGTGTTCAACTGCCAATTGATAGTCCGAGGCCAACTTTCAGACTGATCTTGCAACTGTAACTTTTACAAACCAATACTCTAATGCTATCTATCGAGATATCGAGATAAGTACTAATAGATTGTTCATATCTGTAAATGTGGAATAATCGACACACGGTTCGTTCATTTTTACCAACCTATGGTATGTTGATAGTAATTAACTTTACCAACCGACATGGCTCACGTGCAACCTCACGCACATTACCTGTTGCTTAGTTTGGATAAATCGTGTTGCGACACAGACCCTGATCTTAGCATTCGTTAATGTTCGAATTCCTGTATGACGTCAGTGCATTTGACGTCACTGCTTATCAAATCCGAATTGGAGGTACGTGGATGAAGTTGCATTGGAGCACATTTTGCTAGCGGTTACTTCTAAGTTTGTCCACCATAGGAGGCACGGTGACATCCATTATAGTATTTGATGAAAACATTGGCAATCATTTGTATGAAAACGATGCATATGTGAATTCCATGAAGTTCAAAGAGAATGACAGAGCACTCCGGTCTTATGTGTATAATAGCATCCATACATTTAAACTATAAATAATAAAATAAATGACACTCTCACTACAGTGGCTTCATGCATGCATTAAGCCACTGGCTATCCAACTTCCGCATGAAGCATGAAGCATCACATAATAATCATAGAAAGAAATCAGGCCTTCATGCATGGACACCAATTTCCAGTCCCTCTCCTCAGCAGTAGCTGGGTCCGCGAGCTTTATGCTCTGTCCCACCATGCACCGTGCAGAACTGTGCATCGGTGCATGCGCACAACACACAAGCAACCAATCGATGCGACAAATTACGCAGCTCCGTACCCCGTGCTGAGCACTGCGTGCCCTACTGAGTTCAAATGCAAGGCAACTGGACGAGACAGATTAGCTAGGCGGTGACGAAAGAGGTTGGTGGCAGCCACGTGACAGACAAATTAGGTTGCTACCTGCTTGTAATCTCGGAGTCTCATACCTGATCCTTGTATTCTTTCAAATCAGTACATGTCTGAATTCTCGTGAAAAGATAACAAAGGTAGTCGTTATCTCTCTCAAAGAGGGAGAGACTCGAGGAAGATGCCCCTCCTCTTGTACTTTTGCGAGTTGATCTATCTTGGATGCTTGTGCGTTGATATAAGTTTAGTGGACGGATCACAAGTCGGCACTCTTTATTAAGTCTCCTTCTCCCTCCATCCTAAAATAATTGACGTTTTTGACTTTCAGACATCACATTTTATCGTATGTCTTATTTAAAAATTTATGCGAATATTATTTATTTTTTATAATTTGTTTTTCGCTAGCAATCTTTTAATCACGACATATTTGTTTGTTTCAGTATTAATCCAAAAAATTTGAATAAGATAGATGGTCAAACTTAATGTTTGAAAGTCAAAAATGTCAATTATTCCGTGACGGAGAATAAAATATCTATTATTCACCAGGTCCCATATACGCGCCACTTGTGCTGGCTCGTCACCTACAAATTCAATGGGCACTCAGGTCTTAAATTCCACTGCCCTCTCCAGACAATCAACGCCACCATGGCACGCCCATCAGTCCTCGTCACTTTCCTTTTCCTCCTTCCCCTCCTCACCGTCGCCCACTGTCGTGCCCTTAGAACCCTTGCCGTCGGCGACGAGATCGGTCCGCCCAACCCCACCCTACCCATCGACGACGTGAGAGGCCCGCCCAACACCGCCGACGATGAGTCCGGCCCACCCTACCCCATCGACAGGGAGACAGGCCCACCGAAACTAGCCCTCCTCGTCGACAACGAGAGGGGCCCACCCTCCGTCGACCGGTCCACCTAACCTTGCCCTCCGCACAGAGGATGGCTCCATCATGGAGGTTCAGGCGGAGCAAGAAGAGTTCCTCCGCCACAGTCATCGCCGTGACGAGACGGGACCGCCCAGCCTCGCCCTCTCCTCTGCTGGTTACGAGACGGGGCCACCCAACCTTGCTATCAGCACAGAGGACAGCTCCATCGTAGTTGGTCCAGCAGAGCAAAAGGAGTTGCTCCGCCTGTCCTCCTACCGGCGCTCCCGCCACGTCTGACCGCCACCAGCACCGCGCGGAATGATGATGTGGATCAAACGTCTCATGATGAACCGGGACTAGAGCAGTTGGTCTGCTCCGGTCACTTGCTAGGTTCGAGCCACGTTCATGGCTATGTCTACTCGGCTAGTACTGCTTGTGCAGGTGGCAGCCCTCGTCGCGTCTTGTACGCTTTAATTTCCTTCGCCATTTGCTGTCGTTTAATCTTTCTGTGTTCCCTTGTTTGACGGATAATAATGCTAGTAGAGCTAGCTTGTGCTTTAAATTTTGCACTCTGGTTCAGTAAACAGTTACTGTCAAGTTTAACTGCTAATTGCTATCGCCTATCCACCCCCATTATCGAATTGTTGGCAACTGCTTCTTTCCTTTATTTGGACTGTTGCTGTTACGTATGCATGCATGCATCGCTACTCTTCAAGTGGTCGGGTCCCATAAGATGAAAGAAAACTCAGGGCGATTGAATTGTTCTAGTTATTAAGGCATAAAAAATTCTCAACCGGTTGTAAATGCAGTCTTCACAGTGTATTAGTATTATGCCGATTATGATCATCAAGCATGTCCACATCATCGAACTCGTTATCCCTTAATTAATTTCTTTCTTTCCTAGTGCAAGCTTTAGAACATCCAATACACTGTAGCTCTAAAACCTGCCGATACGATGGCGCAAATGAATTTGGTATGTTGCTTGTTACACCTTAGTACCTTAGTGTGATGTCTTGTCGAAACGACAACGTACGCACTCCACTGCTTTCACATTTACAAGTTCAGAGCACTAGCAATATCATCTGGGACTTTTTCATTTTATTCCCTTTCTTCCAAAAAAAAAATCATCTGGGACTCGACTCCATGTGTACTATCTATGTGCCATTCGAGATATTCAATATATATATATATATATTTTGCGGTGAGATATTCAATATATATAGTGTGCCCTCTCATCAGAACGTGGTATCACGAGGTTTGGTTGGATCTACTCCACTCACGAGATATTCAATGTAGTGTGCCCTCTACCATCTGGTTCGACCTGGATTTGAACCTACTCTACAGGATATATGAAGTTCCACCCTATCACTGGTAGATAGAGTGAAGCTGGGTGGTTTACCAAACGTACTAAGCGTGATTGATTTGTAGTACGCATATCTAAATATTCTTGAGTGCCTTGTTTTGAGAAGTACATAGGAGTATTTTTAGATATAGGGACGAACAAGCTTTTGATAGAAGTGAAGAAATGAGTACATGCCACACGACACTGCCAGCCAACTACTAACTGTAAAACAATCCTAGAAGTGCAAGCATCGCAATCAACCTTCATTGGGCTCAACAAAACCCTTTGTTGCCTTAGTGGTTGCTTGAGTGTCGTTTGCCTGCTCGATACAACCTGATGTTTTCACATCGAGTAATTGACTAGGACTGAAAACTCTATCCTTTGCCTTCAATGCCTGGTGATCCAATAAGCAGCATTGAGAACAAGACGAAGAAAGTAGTTGAATTGAATACATTTGCAAATTCAAACTTTGCTTACTTCTTTGTCCCAATTGGTGAACAAGGTGATGGAAAGAAGCAAGAGCATCTGCACCACTACTCCGCACATGATTCCAAACCAGAGCCCCTGTTCAGTTCAATCCACAAATTAGAACTTCTCCAACTGAGAAGAGAAATAAGAAATGGGGATAAGCATAATCCATTAAAAAAATAATGGCAAAACGTAATGATATACCATTCCACGGAGATGGCATACAAAAGCAAAAATGGCTGCCGCAGGGATGCCAGCAAGGTAGTAGGCAGCCAGGTTTATGAAGGCACCAATCTTTTGCCGTCCACAGCCCCTAACAACACCTGGGGACCATGATTAGGCTTACCATCAAGTCTTATCACAGTGGAACAACAATATATTTTTTAGATAATGAAATAACTATATATAAATTGCCAAATGTCTCCCATAATAATGTTGGCTCTGAGCTTTGATGCATAGGTCAATGTAGCTGTTACTATGGAAGCTGTCTTACGTACCTGAAAGAACGCACTGCATGCTGTCAAATAATAAGGACACTGCTAAGATCGGTACCATTTTAGCTGTGTACATGACCACTTCCTTCTCCCTGCTGTACACATACCCCAATAGATTGCGCAATAGCACCATCACAGCACCTTCTAATATGCTCATGGAGAACACCAAGAGCGTAACTACGCGAGTGGCAAGGCGAGCCATCTGCGGCCATCCTGCACCAAGCTCGTTCGAAACACGAATGCTGCACAGAAACAAGGGAAATATCGTTGCAAAGGAAATAAACTGCCTGTGAAATATATACTACTGACTAAAGTTTATATTGTAGATGTCTGGCTCCATACGAGCATCTTTAGTTGTACTGACAACTAACCTTGCTGCCGCACCAAGTCCCGTTGGTATCATGAATATGAAGGCATAAGTGTGGAAGCTACAAGAATCACAATGCTAAGAGTCGAAACATCGATATAAATCGGTCTCAAAAAAAAACATCGATATAAATCTCACCGGATCTTTTCGACAAAGAAAAAAAAAAGGAATCTCACCAGATAGACAGCACAGCGGTCTCCAGTTTCGGGTTGGGGAGCAGACCGGAAAGCAGAACTAGAAGCTCGAAGGACCACCACTCCAAGCTGCACTCAGAGCAGGAGTGTTTCAGCTACGATCACAGTACAGTAGTGATAGTAGATATGTTAAGTATGTAGTATATCTTTCTCACCAGAGCATGAGAGCTGACGGCACGGCGAGTTTCAAGAAGTCAGGAATGCCACGGAACGCCTCACAGGAGAACCCCGTCCAGGTAGCCTTGCAGGTCGGCGAGAGCCTGACGTACAGCTCCAGGAAGGAAAGATTGAAAAGGTTGGAGACGGCGTTGCCCAGCGCCGCGCCATTGATGCCAAGGCCAAGCTTCATAACCAGCAGCCAGCAGACGGCCACGTGTACCACGGCGGTGGCGGCGGAGCTCAGCATCACCGGTACGACGACGTTTTGCGTCTGCAGGAACCGGACGCTGCACTGGAGCTGCCCGAACAAGAAGAGCGCCGGGATCAGACACCGGATGTAGCTTCCGGCGCCGGCAGCGATCTCCGTGTCTTGCCTGAACCATAGAAGGACCTCGCCGGTGTACACCCATAAAACGGACACCGGGATGCTCACCAGAGCAAGGACCAGCATTGCACGTTGCTTGTAGATGCCCAGCATGTGGTGCCGTCCTGCACCGAAGGCCTGGCCGCACAGCGTGTCCAAGCTGCTGGCCATGCCTGACTGCCAGGGACGCCGGCACCATAAGTTGAGACGACAGAAACAAGAGTGCTATCTTGTTCTGCAGAGAGAGTATGTTTACTGTTGATTTTGGGGGAAATGGAGCTTCTTGCTCCCCCACACAGCCATCTCTCCATTATATTCACCAACTTACATTTAGGTCCTTTACATTCGTACATATTACATCAACACTCCCTCTTAAGATGGGCTAAATATATTCAACATGCCCAACTTGTTACATGACAACTCAATATTCTTAGGACCTAGACCTTTAGTGAGACAATCAGCTGGTTGATTACGAGACTTTACATACTCTAACATCAAAGCACCACTATTTATCTTCTCCTTGATGAAGAATCTATCATTCTCCACATGCTTCATTCGGTCAAACTGAACAGGATTATTTGTAATGTTGATTGCCGCTACATTGTCACAATGTAGTCCCATAGTCTCATTCCTCAACACCCGAAGCTCCTTCAAAAGACTTTTTACCCACATCATTTCACATAAAGCCAATGCCATAGCTCTATACTCCGCCTCCGACGTA
>LAPY01000053.1:63156-79761 GCA_000970635.1 Eragrostis tef
GCTCCGCCAGGCCGAGCATGCCGCCGCCGAGGTCGCCCTCGCCGCGCTCGCGCGGCGCGGCCCGTCCTACTCGCTCGCCGCACGCATCCTGGTAAGCCGCGCCCCCACCCCCTTGGCATGGCCGTGCCTCCCTTCCTCCCTCAATCTTCGGCTCTGTATGAACTGTTCCCCCTGTCCTGAATTTTCGGTCTATTTCTCGCGGTTATTCGTCAACTTTTGAGCCCCCTTCGACTAGGAATTTGGGGATCTGCGGTGGTTTCTCCTCGGTTTTAGCTGATCGTTTGTAGAATGGTTGTTAGCCATTGTTCGTGCGAATGCTAGTTGTTGATATTTGTTAAGGAATTCGCTTGGGTGGTTGCTGAATAGCATGTCGACTTGTTCGATTGCCGTTCTCAGTTCTTTGCGTATGCTGCAGCGGGGGTTTATGTCTTTCATTTATTTTCAAGCAAAGTATTACTGGTGATTAGTATTGAGAGTTTGAGCGGAACAAGCACCAGTCGCTTCGAACTAGTAGTCCTGTAGTTTGACTCGATTCCTAGTTTTTTCATAGAAAATAGCGAGTTCTTTTTTCTGCGGCAGCTTCGAGAATCTGGTTTGTTTGGGATCGGGGTTCGTGAGCGGCATGAATCGGAGCGAATAATTGGTACGGAAAGCTGCCGCTCTTTTAAAATTTTCTGATTTTTTCTTTTGTTATCGAAAGGGCGGATTCTTTTGATTCCAAGAGAAAAAGTGCGTACTCGAGTTCGGTTAATTTTTTATTTTGATTTTGTTCATTTTTGGGGAACCCAAATACCATTATTTCGTACTCTTGCCCCTGCAATGGCAGCATTTCGTTAAGTGGGCGCGGATTAGTTAATGAACAGAGCTTAGTTCCCACTCTACTACGTGATGGCTGTACTAAGCGCAGTTACGCCACTTAATTTGTTCGTACTCCGCGCTGGCCATTAACCCGCTACTACTTTAATCTCTCGTTAAATGTGCTCTCGCGCCGTAACGGCGACGGTGCCTCAGATAACACACCACATTAACTGCCAATCCCGTTAAAAAATGCTGCATTTCTCAGGCATAGGACTTACCGCTAGGGTTCCGCCGGTCGTCGCATTATTTTTTTTCTTGGACTGTGAAAGTCTTTGTTCCATTAATTGGTAAACCCCGATTAGCCAACGCTGTCGCGCGGTTTTGAGGGAACGGTACGCGGGATGCCATGAGAACTGGTACTGTAGCACGTAGGCATGTGGAGTACATGTACAGACCTGGCCTTGAACGGGATTAGCGAGCGCGTGGAACTGTCAGTGTGAAATGATGGAGATTAGGTCTGGATCTTTATAGTGGTGGTATTAATGGCGTGGGGGAGGGAGTGGGTGGGGTGAATTGAATTGGAGACTGCCCGCACCTAACCGGGGCCTCGCAGGTCAATGCCGGTGGGCCCGGGTGGGTTTAGTGGCAGGCAGGCCCGCTCCCAGCCCACCATGGGGCAGTGCATTGAGCGGGGGAGGGGACGGTGGCGGCGCTGCTGCGCCGATGCGTGGCATCTTCCTTCATCCTTGATACGGTCGGGTCTGGACGCGCATGGGGTTCCACCGCTTCCTGCCATCTCAGCGCTTTGTTTGCTTTCCCATGCCTGGTCTTTGCGAGCTTCGAATTTATTCGTGGATGGATGCGACCATATAGGTGTGGCTGGCTGCTGGGTGCTAGTGCGGGGGCGTCGCTTTGCTCCCCGTCTTTTAGGCAGGGTGCTTGGTGCGTTTAGAGTGCGATGGCCGTCATGTTGATTAGTGGGTGCTCTTGTCGGTCTGCGTTTGGCACAGAGATTGTTCTGTGGAATTCGGGGGGTTTGGATTGTGACCAGATGATGAAAAGGTGCTATCTTTTTGGCCACAATTTGTAAAAAGGTGGATCTGGTATCGAATGGCTGAGGGGGTCTGGTTCTGAAGGGGCCTTTTTGGATTGTGTTTGTACTTTGATGTGTACAGTTAAAATGAGGGTGCTAGGAGTGGCATGGTCATGAATTACTCTCTTACTGCGTTGGTTACTTGCTTATGCTAATGTTCAGGCAATCCGCTTGCTGGTTAATCTGTATTTATGCAAATCGTTAATATTACTGGCAATCAGGACAGAATGGGTGGCTACGTAATTTTGAACAATGGACAGTCAAATGTTAGGCAGGTTCAGTGCTCCTCATAGTAGACCATCTTTGTGGCTTTCAAAGTTGGAGTCTGGACAATCACTGAAAGTGATTGACAATTGGGTTAGAGGTCTTTTAAGGGGACATGATTACTAAACAAATTTTGGTTCTTCCAGACTAGTTGAACACAATAACAAAGAATAAGTCAAAGCATCCTAGTCTACCACAGTAGTACGCTGTAGTAGCAAATATCAACTACCTGCTACTAAGCTTGGAGCACTTATTTCTGAAAAAAATGAAAGCATATCCTGCCATGTGAACTCCATGTTTTCTGTAGGAAAAAAAAAATCTCTGTAAGGTCCATAGCTGTCAGTATCATGCGTTGCACAACTATCATCTCATTCCTTGATCTGAGTGAGTTTAGTGCTCAGAAATTTAGTTATGTGTACTTTTGTCCTCTTTTGTATAAGCCAGGTGATGCTCTATCTCTAGAAGTTGTTAAACATGAAACCTATCACTAATTTTGGAGCTAGGTGGGCTGTTTTTCTTTTTTCTATCTCATTAATTACTGTAGCACAAGCAGGCTACCAATGTGATATCTGGCTTCACTTTCAGCACTTCTGAAATTGGCTAAATATATCTTACTCATTATACCTATCGTGTTTGATCTCATTGAACCCTTGACTTCGTGAAAAGGTGGATCTGGTATCGAATGGCTGAGGGTGTCTGGTTCTGAACGGGCCCTTTTGGATTGTGTTCGGACTTTGATGTGTACAGTTAAAATGAGGGTGGTAGGAGTGGCATGGTCATAGATTAATCTCTTACTATGTTCGTTACATGCTTATTCTAATATTCAGGCAATCTGCTTGCTGGGTAATCTGTAATTATGCAATTGTCAATGTTACTGGCACTCAAGGCAGAATGGGTGGCTACCGTAATTTGAACGATGGACAGTCAAATGTTAGGCAGGTTCAGTGCTCCTCATAGTAGACCATCTTTGTGGCTTTCAAAGTTGGAGTATGGACAATCACTGAAAGTGATTGACAATTGGGTCAGAGGTCTTTAAGGGGGGACATGATTACTGAACAATTTTTGGTTCTTCCATACTAGTTGAACACAATAGCAAAGAATAAGTCAAAGCATCCTAGTCTACCACAGTAGTACGCTGTAGTAGCAAATATGAGCTACCTGCTACTATTAAGCTTGGAGCACTTATTTCTGAAAAAAATGAAAACATATCCTGCCATGTGAGACCCATGTTTTCTGTTGGGAAAAAAAATCCCTGTAAGGTTCATAGCTGTCAGTATCATGCATTGCACAATCATCATCTCGTTCCTTGATCTGAGTGAGTTTAGTGCTCAGCTACCAGCAGTATTAAAAATTTGGATAGTAGTATTTACCGAGACACATTTGCATTAGTTTATTCCGAACTAATCTACTACAAGGCCTTTTCCTTTTATTGATGCTTATGACCAGATCTATACCTGTGTAAGTTTGGAGTTGACTCATGTATGTTCATTGCCCTTTCTAGTCAGATAGTGGACAGCTCAACTGCCACTTCTTAATCCTCATATGAATCATAATCCTTGCAGCTGAAGTGTTATACAGATTAGCAGTGTCTTAATCTGGAAGTCATCTTCCTTCGGATTCTGGAGGCCCTTCTTTCTTTTTAATTACTTCTGTTTAAATCAAGACAAGAATAAAGGCAGTTTAACTAACTAAAGTGGACAACATTCTGTTCATCCTGTCTTAAAGTTATGCACTATCTTTCTGCTGGTCTTTTATATTTTCTGTAATTATACCTCGGAGCATTATATTACACCTTTCATATTTATTCTTCAGTTTGTAGTTTAAATTTAAGTCACTTGCTTATGGTGCTGAATTTCTGTTCAACAGGATGAAACAGGGGTTTATAAGAACCTCCTTCAGGAAGTAGCTCAGAGAGTTGGAGCACCGCTACCTTCATACACAACCGAGCGATCTGGCGTTGGCCATCTGCCGGTTTTCACATGCACTGTAGAGTTAGCGGGTATCACATTTACTGGAGATACTGCTAAGAATAAGAAACAAGCTGAGAAAAATGCTGCTTCAGCAGCGTGGGCTTCACTGAAACAATGTGAGTAATGCTTTTGTATTTTGTCTTGCTATAGAACTTTGTGTTGTTGATTGTAGTGACATTGTTTATCATTTTTCTGAAACAATCATATTCAACAAAAAAAAGAAAAGCAAAGAAAGGAAGCATTGCCAGGTGATGGAGTTGATTTAGGTTACATTTAGTGTAAATTTAGTTATGTGTACTTTTGTCCTCTTTTGTATAAGCCAGGTGATGCTCTATCTCTAGAAGTTGTTAAACATGAAACCTATCACTAATTTTGGAGCTAGGTGGGCTGTTTTTCTTTTTTCTATCTCATTAATTACAGTAGCACAAGCAGGCTACCAATGTGATATCTGGCTTCACTTTCAGCACTTCTGAAATTGGCTAAATATATCTTACTCATTATACCTATCGTGTTTGATCTCATTAAACCCCTGACTGTAGTGATAAAGTACTGATGTCCGACATTTTTAGTTGCAACATTTCTATTTACCATCTCTCACTATGATTTCCATCTAACACTATTTGAATTTTTTTTCGCAACAGTGGCAAGACAAGAAGCAGATTCATCAAATGAACCTGAGAACAATGACGAGCAGGAGCAGATCAGGATTGCTCGAGCTCTTCTCAACTATCGCTTAAAGGAGAAGATGGCAATGGCCAACTATCCCCATGTTTCGCCATTCCCCAAGAAATTTCCCATGCAGCCAGAAAGGAAGCCTTCTTTTGGGAAACCATCCCAGTCTAGCTACTCGAAGATCCTCCCACTGTTCCGTCCTAGGTCTAATTCAAGATCCAGACCGGAGTCACCAGGATCGACTGACGGAATCTCTCAGTCAACTGCACGGACCATTGAAAGCCATAATCCAAGGTCAAGGTTTCCAGCAGCAGAGGCGCCCCCCTATGTCCCAGTTGGACACTACCGTATGCCTTGCCATAGCATGGCTCCTTCGGTCACAATCAGGACTGCCGTTCCTGTGTTCTCAGCTCCACCTCTCCCACCTCCAGCTGTACGAGCTCAGCAGCTTCCTCCTCTCATGGGCCATCCACCACCAATTCGGATGGCGTCCCCAGTCCGCATCAGGCCAGCCACCTCAATGTTTGCTCCCTCTCCAATTCAAGGGCCGAAGCCAGCAATCTCTGTGCAGTTGAAGGACGTGCAACGCCAATCAACTAAGGAACCGGCTTCACATGTGATCTCTGTTCAGGTAAAGGATGTGCAACACCAGACACTGAAGGAAGCAATGCCTGTTCAGGTAAAGGATGTACAACAGAATCCGCTCATCGGATCGCTGTCACCTGCGGTCCCGGTTCAGATGAAGGATGTGCAGCCCCAACCATTGAAGGATTCGCCCTCGATTGGTAAGAGTACATCGGCGGTAGCTCCGTTGCCAGCAATTAAGCCATCTTTTAAGATCGAGTCTCCAGCTGAAGCCAAGGAAGTTTCAAAAGTAGCTACCAGTGAAGTGCCGTGCTCCACCGGTAGCAATGCTGCTGCTCTGGAATCCTCTGTAGCTTCGGACTTTCTACCAACAGAAGAATTGAGGGCTGCTGATGATGATAAAGTGGAAGCTGATCATGAAGCTGAGGCTCAAGCTGTGGCGGAGGCGGCCATCAAGCAGCTGGACATAAATTAACTTGAGGTGCCGTTGGGCATTTGGGAAATAGGGATTGGAATAGGGGTAGGGAAATGGGGTGGGAAATCTGAACCTTTCATTTATCCATTCCCTCAAGAATCATTTCCCAATCCCTAAATCACACCCTGATTTCCCTTATGCCAAACGTCAGTTGAGGAAAATGCGAATGATGGATCGTCTTCTCCTGGATTTTGTAATTAGCTGCCTCCTGTGCACATTCCTTTCTGCTTAGTTTTTGTTTGTCAAGATTCGGGTTAGGGCTCTGGGCAACCTGCAATCTGGTAGGAACCCGTAGCTTCCTGTTGACAAGAAAACAAGAGAGACATGTAGTGGTAGGCGGTGTTGCCCAGTGGTTGGTTGGGTGCGGTTACAGTACTTCCCTGGATGATATGCAGTTGGTCTGCTTTTACCCCAATGATGAGGTGGATTGTGTGGTGCCTCTAGGGAAGGATTATGAGGTTGGCAGTTACATCTAAATTTCGTTATCATTGTCGATCTGCCATCATCTTCTTGTGCTTGTTTCGCGTTGAAATGATGGTGACCGGTGAATGGCCTGCTCCTATCCGTTCCGCTGTACACTGTTGTCGTATTTTTCTCTCGGGGATCTGTAGTACAGGAGTGTAGTATGATGAAAAGCTGAAATGGACCAGAGGGGAGGATTGCTGTTGCTTTTTGGCCATTGGTATGATGGAAAATCGATGGCCAAAAATCTGAACCAACCGTCCTGATGAAGTTAAGGATAAGTGTGGTTATTCGGACCTTGAGATGATAGAAAATTGATGCGTCAGATGAAGGATTATTGTTGCGTCTCTCATCATCTATGCAGAGTGTAGCTGACTGCGCCTTCTGCACGAGAGGCCAGGGCTCGACGCGCGCGACGTTTCTTTGGTCGGTCCCTGCCCTTTTCGCAACTGATGAGCTCGGGACCACGCACAACGCTTCTTGACTCATCCGCTCGAACACCTTGCCATCGTCGGAACCTAATAAGAGAAAAACGCAGTTCGCTCACTCCAAACAGAAACAAAAAAAAAGGTGGTCGTGACCACAGACCCGACACACACAAAAAAAGTGTACGTGTGCCCGGTGCATGTTTCGCGACCCCATTTAACCCGCACGGAACCACCAACGCTGGAGGCTCAGCCAAAGGCTGACGCCGCCGCTCTGCCAGAACAGAACTGGAAGCGCGCCTCCTCCTTTCCCGCAAGAAAGAACAAAAAGGGCTGACGACTCCAGGCCAGGCCAGTTCTACCGTTGCCGCGGCCGCGTGCGAGCCTGATATCACAATGATGAGACAAATGTTCGGCTGTGGCGGCACCTGGCCCGTTTGACCTGCCCACAGCCGGCACCACCACGCTGAAGCTGCTCACCCGGCCCGCCCAACTGCCACAACCACAGTGCGCGGCACGACAAGATGACAAACCATGGCGACGCGTTGCAGCGCCGGCCGGTCGTGGAGATCATTTTTTTTTAAGCTAGTACTGCTACTAAATCGTGGCGCCTCCGATCCTTGCCAACGTAGGCAGTGGTGTGCCACCGCGTGCGAACAAAGGTGCGAGTCGCTGTGCGTTCGCCGTTCTGCCGCACTGGAAAGTGGAAACCGGCGAAGGATGAAGAGGAAAACAAAAAAGGAACACACGGAGAGAGAGAGGGTGGCAGGGTAGAGTAGGGCCAGGGCATGCCATTTAGTACGATGTCAGTACAACGGGCATCAATGCCACTCTGGACGAGGCAGCGCGGCCTGCCGTGGCCTCCTGCCTTCGGAACGAGAGAGAGATGTGTGGGCATCGCCGCTGCAGATGCTGATTCATCTGACCGGCAAAGCAATTCTCTCGCAATGAATTCGACTCCTTGGCCGGGGGCGCGAGCAGTAGAGCCCGGCAGGGGGAAGGAAAACGGGAGGAGAGAGGTGAAGGTTGCGATCAGAACGGATGAGATGAGAACGGTATCGTTTTCTTGTTCCCTGTGCTCAACAGGGGTGTGCTGGTGGTGATAATAGTTGAAGGCAGCGCGCGCCATAGATGACACACAGCATGGACACAGCTAACAGGGGGCGATGATTAGAGCAAGCCCAACAATGGTCTTGTAGACAAGCATGTCAGGCTTTTTGACTGAAAAAGTATGAGAGAGAAGAGAGGTAGTAGCTGCAGCATGCGACGGTCGGCAAGGTTAAATGTGTGATGAAGCGTGGGCCCAGGCAGTGCATGGTGAGACAAGCTTATCTATTTAATCGGCTACAAGACAAGGACTTATCTATATTATTAGGCTTGCTCTTAATGGCGCAATGATGCCGTTTTTCAAAGACAGCGAAGGGAGGGATTCATTGCGATTCCACGTCCTCTGCTTCGCCTCGAGATTAGCGTGAGCTACACTGCTGGGCTCTACCCGGAGCAGTACTGTAGTATACTACGTCGTTCATCCCTTTGGGTATACTCCTACGTACTAGTACTCCACAGGCGAAACACGCTGCTCCAAGTTGTAATTTTCAGGAAGGGGGAGTGCGCCACAGCGACAAGTTGTACTAAAAGGCAATGCTCGATGCCATTCACGATCTGAAAAGTGGTAGTTGAGCGGAGATGAACGCCCGTTAGAGAAACTGACGAACAACGAAACGGGTGGTCATGAATTTGCAGGTTTGGCTCACGGAAGAGACAAACCGAGAGCGGTTAGAGTAATACCGGTACAGTTACACACTCTGTTCTACTATTGGAAAACTTTTCAGTGTGTCCACTTCAACACCCAGGCTTCCGTACCCAGACGGCGCTGCAGAAGAGGAGCGCGGGAGCAGCACCGGCAGACTGGCAAAGCACAGGCGTCCGCTTCGCATCGGCGACCAGCCCTGGGAAACGGTGGTCCACGCCACCAACGCAGCGTTACGACGGGCCTTTTTCCATTTTTAGTCTGGGTTGCGTGGGCTGTACTGAGCAATAGCCCAGAAACGAAAAAGGATGGGCCTTCTGTGAATGTTGTGCCAGTGCGCCACGGTGGGCAGGCTTGCGGCCTGGGCGCCAATCCTTTGAATGAGAGAAAACTAAATGATGCTGCGCTGTTGTACACTAATACTGATGTGAAGTAGTACCATTTAAATTTCAAATAATGTCATCAGACTTAATGAAATATGTTTACAACGGTGTTATGAATTTTATTGACTGAGAATTTTGGCAACGCGGTGGAAGAGGTATGAACTAATGTATCACAAAATTTCAGTGCGCCACTAAACCATGGTGATGGTATTATCGCAAACAATTATGATGTTTATGGGATGTGCAGTATGTAAGCCTTATACTACAAACAAATTTTATTCAAGAGAATAATATTTAAAGAATAACCACCATGTATAGTGATATGGCCAACATCAAACCAATACAGCACGGAGCCTCAGCCTCATCAAGGCAAAAGTGCGCCCTAGCAGGTATTCCTTCCTGCCCTGATTTTTGGGCTGTCCGCGGAGTTGAACAATTCAATAATTTCTCCATGCAAGTGTTTCTGCTCGCCAAGACAAAACTTCCCTGAAAAAAAAAAGCAAAGGCCTTGAGCAAAACGTGTATTGTAGATTCGACTATAGCAGCCCCCCCCCCCCCCCCCCCCGCCGCCATAGTAATTTTTCGTCCCCAAGAATGATACGCGATCGATTTTTCTACCAACAGAGTGTCAGGTGCATACTATATTTCAAACGACAAATATTTAAAAGGTAGTGCATGAACTCATTATATCAAAGGCAATCAAAGAGAATACAATTGTCTAATTAGTAGTATCTCAGTCTTTTAATATAAGGCGTTTTGGAGTTCAAGATTTTCCCCAAAATATAGTGTAATTTACACAAAGGACAAACTCTGAGGTTGGAGAAGGTTGGAGGGGTGAGTTGAGTTAAAAATAAATTTTCGTGTTCGAAAGCTAGAAACCTCTATACTTACAGACGGAGGAAGTAACCAAGTGCAAGCAAAATCCACAAATTCAAAATCTGACGGTATCCGTCTATCAAGCGGATCAAGAGTTTGATTTAGTTCTTTGTGGTGTCATGCATGTGTGTGTGGGTGTGTGTGAACGAAATTGGTCTCATGTGCTTGTTCAATTGAAAATTTCAAGTTGTACTGTACGAGTTTGAACTATGTAAGATTTTTTTTGACACGTTGAACTATGTAAGGTTACAATAACATGAAGGAGAATAATTATAGAAACACGTTAGATTATATTAAAACTCGCAAATTATCAGGGGGTACAAGTTCAGAGGAACAAACAGGAGTTGCCGAGCAATCTGATTCATCTGAATAGTGAATACCACTTGCGTTTCATCACATAAATAAGATCAAGTACAACTATCCAAAGACTTGGGTTAGTATCTGCATTCACAGGCAGCCGCCGGCTTCCCCGCGTTAAGTTAGCAGAGACAAAGGCCTATCACACTACGCAGCAATTTTTTACACGGTTTGCTTTCCAGGTCAAGAACTAGCTGACATAGGGTTACCTAACAGAGAAGACAAGCCCGCTATTTCTCTTAAAAAGAGAATGCAAAAATGGAGGCTTCATGACAATTGGATCAGATGAACGACCAGTTGACGAAGCAGAAGCCCAGACAGTGCACGGTGGTGTCCTCACCTAGGACTTTCCATACCACAGCTTGCTCGAAGGAGACATGGCGGCCCATTCCGGACAAGCAGACACCGGCAGGAAGGTATACATAACCCTGAAGAAAAAGTTTAAAGATTAGTCCCAACCGCAAGTCAGTAATTCTTTTAACACGTACACTGATAATAAAATACCTGATACCTCGCTGAAAACTTACTTTTGAGTTACTGAAATTATGTAAGAAACATCCGAAATGGCAGCAGTGGGATGGAAACTACAATGCGCAAGGTTATGCCAATGACGGATGCTTCGATGGGAGTAAACGAGGAACAGCTTACTATAGCAGCTGACAAACAGCATTCGTGTGCAATTCATTAAAATTATACTATTTCGCTACCAGTGTCATCCCAAACTGGTCACATGTGTATAAGCCACTCAAATTTGTTCGTAGGCCACTCGCGACAGCAACCACACAAAGATCACAGGGGAGCCAGTGCCACACCAAAAATTACCAAACGATCCCAATTTCCAAGTTAGTTTAATAAGGAGAACAGAGCAGTTTATGTCAATGCTGAGTTCGTCGGAGCACGCTAGCAAGAGATGTGGAAAGCTGGCAAACTAATAGGGAGAATCCTCTACTGAGAGGACGACTACACAATGAGGGGCTGCAAGTCCAAGGAGGATCTGGAAGTGAACTGATCATGTAATAAGCTAGCAGTTTCAGTGAGCTCAGAGAAACATATCCTCCCAGCTAGTCGAAGGTGCAAATCACGAAACCTGTACTCTATGCTCTTCTTGGGCAGTGGCCGATACCACTGTGCCCCCTCGTTGTCCTCGTGTCTCCTCTGCCCACAGCTAACACCAAGTCGCCATGTAGCTACCTTATGTTCTCGCCACACTGCCCTCGTACAGCTACTATCCACCAAACACTTACACCCACAAACCTAAGCTGGTGGGGAAGAGTGGGCAATCCACTTTATGGCTCAACAATAGAAGCGACGCTGCACAATACGCGGTCACCAGAAATTGAACTTGAGACCTCTAGATCGATAGGTCGGTTTGCCTTGCTAAACCCAAACCATCCCTCCAAAACCCTAATCCCCTCGTACCCGCCGCCTCTGCCCTCCTAGCCTCCGCCTGCTTCGGCGAGAACCTGGTCCTCATTCTCGACTTTGGCTCATAGTACACCCACCTCATCACCCGCAACGTCCGGCAGCTCGTCCTCTCCCTCCACATCTACAGCTCAAAGCCGCTCATCTTTCACAAGGGCTTCTGTCAGCGCACTGGCATCCTATCTGGTGTGCCCCACTGTCCATGCCCCTGACGCGCCCTCCTTCCCTAAGGGGTTCCTCGACTTCTCGCCGACGCGGGCACCTACGTCCTTGGCGTCTGCTATGGGATGCAGCTTCTTGTGCAGTCCTGCGGCGGCACCGTCGAGCCCAAGGAGAGGCAGGAGTACGGGAAGATGGATGTTGAGGTGACGGCAAGGTCTTCCGCGATGTATGGCGGGGAAGCGCCAGACGGTGTGGATGAGCCACATTGACTAAGTGGTCAGGCTGCCAGAAGGGTTGGAGGTGGTTGCCCACAGCGTGCAGGGCACCGTAGCTACCATCGGGGAGACACGCTTTTATCGGCTCCAACCACCCTGAGGTTACACATTTTCTCCAAGGAATGGAAACGCTGACCCACTTCCATTTTGATCTTTGTGGGACTAAAGCTGATTGTAAGATGAAGGGTGCGCTAAATGAAAAAATCAAAACCATCCAAAGCGGTTGTACAGGATGTTGTGCAGGTTACACATTCTCTCCAAGGAATGGAAATGTTGTCCCACTATCTTTTTTATGTTTGTGGGATTAAAGCTGATTGGAGGACGCACGATGTGCGATGAAGAAATCAAAACTATCCAAAGCATGAAAGCATTCTGAAGAACTAGTTGCAGGATATTGTGCAGGTTACACATTCTCTCCAAGGAATGGAAACGCTGTCCCACTTTCTTTTTGATGTTTGTGGGAAAGCTGATTGGAGGATGCAAGATGTGCTAGATAAAGAAATCAAAACCATCCAAAGCATCCTGAACTGGTTGTGCAGGATGTTGTGCTAATGATGGATGCTTTGATAGCTGGAAGACTAGAGTTTAGCTTAGGAAAACTCAGTGCCAACATACATCATAGACCTTGAAGTAAAGCTATCATTCATAAGCATAACCAGGAACCCATAACCTATTAGGAGTAATCTTTGTGTTTCTGGAATATAGTAGAGACTAGTAGTGTTCCAGAAACTAGCAGATGTAGTACTGCACCAAGTACTGTAGCAAACCGACCTACTGTAGGTGGCACGTTCTGGAACCTAGGAGTAGCATAAATAGCACCTAGTGTGCAATGTAATGAAGTGTCTCGGTTGCTAGCAGCTGTCCAGCACCCCCTTGGAAACTAAGAGGCTGCTTGAATGCCCGCCAGACTTTGCCAAACCGAAGATTCGGCAGCCACGTATAAAAATAGCACTGCTTGGTTGTTTACCTAGTGATGGCTGCCACACTTTTTTACGTCTACTGTTCGGTGGCAGCTGTGGCGGCATTTCAGCTCGCCACACTTTGTGGCGGGAAGTGTGTGGCCGTGGCAGCCACCAATCAGGCCCTAACAGAACCTAACACCATCTCATCGGCACATTTAAAAGACTCTATTTTTAACATCCAAACATAATCACCTTAACAGAACCAATCTCATCCAAACATAAGCACAAGAACAGCACCAAGATCTATCTTTGAAACATGAAAAAGACCCTATTTTGACCACCCAAAACTAAGCAACCTAACATTTGCAATGTCATCCGAACATAAGCAACCACACATCAACAAGATTTGTCAACCAAACATGAAAAGGACTTGATCTTTAACACACTAATCGCATCGGCCATATGAACAAGGCAAACATGTGAAGCATCCTACCGAATGAAGCAACCCTAGAAAATCAATCATCCCTACCAAAGCATCTCTACCAGAAAAAAAAATACTCTGACACTAGAACTGCACACCCTATCAAGCACAGAACAAGAACACAAGGACAAAAGATACAAGGGTAGAACACAAGCCCGGAGAGGACAGTGAGAGGGTTTGGAGAACGTATTAACTTGCGGATAGGCCTCTTGTGCAGGCTACCAAACAACCCAAAAAGTGAAGATGTTGCACTACTCTGGCCTGTTTAGCCCCTTATCCACCCAACCAAACAACCCCTATGAGTGTCATCCTAAACTGGTTATGTGTTCACGCCACTCAAATTTGCTCATACGCCACTGGCCACCGGCCACAGCACGTACCACAAAGACCACTGGGAGCCAGTGCCACAACATGGCAACACCAAAATTATCAAATGATCTCAAGTTTCAAGTTAGTTGACAAGGTGGACAAACAGCATTGTATCTTAGTAGGCAGCTAGGTCAAGGTGGGACATTTCCAGCACGAATGAAAAGAAATAGAGCAACAGATACTTCATTAAAAAAAAACTGCGTGCGTGGGTGTGTGTGTGTGTGTGTGTGTGTTCCATGATAGAAGGAGAAATTTAAATGACAAGATCTGCAGCAATTTTACCTGTTCCATCAGTTTTGGAAACTGTGCATATAATATCTTTCTGCCAGGCTCATCGAAGATCTTGTCCAGGGAGAGATCTTGCAGAGCAATTAGAGTTGTTTCTAACATGTCGATCCCCATCTGGTTGCCAAAAGTAAACACAGGTTTTTCCTGATATAATGCAGGGCAGAAGCATGTCAGCCAAGCAAAGTCGTGGTTCTCTAGTAAAGCTAGCTAGCTTCTTCAGGCACACAGCAAAACTATACACATATCCAGCATATTCCTAATCAGATTACATCCAAATAAAAGACCAACAAGTAATGATAAACATGAGCGAAGAAAGACACAACTACCTTGAAAGAGCAGCACAAGATAGCATCCTGATGGTCCCAGAACATTCTTAATAACGCTTCCCCAACTTCATCTGAGTGAGGTACTAATTCTAACCCCAAGTGGTACCTGCAGAAATAAAGAATGTTTATTAAGTTATAGATATGTTTCTCTTATTTTGTGATAAACATTCGATCTGGACATAAACTGGTATTTGTATAGTATCATAAAAATATAGAGTAGCATTGCACAAATCCCTGACAATAAAAAACTTGGAACTGAGTGATAAAGGAAAAAATGCACTTACTGGTAGCTTTGGCAAATCCACCGAACAAGCGTCGCAGCTTCAGGGAAGCCAGAAATTATCTTGTTCCCAGTATTTAAACCAGAACGTGAGGGAGAGATAGTTATGGATACTCTCTGCACAGCTGAGACTATGCTTCGGACATATTGACGGGCCATTGTTGCAACACTATCTTGGAGATGAATTTCATAGGGAAATTGAAAAGCAATAGTTAGTACAGATCGTAGGTTGCAATCATCTTGAGATGCATCTGCTGACGTCTGTTGTGTAGCTGAACCAACTTCGAGGCTAGAGGCCAGGTCTAACGTCCTGCCAGAGGGTACACCATCCTATGAAAGATATGGTTAAAAGTTAAACATGAGAAAATCAAACAGATTTAATTAAAGTGACAAAGTGACACAAGAGTACATAATTATAACACACATTATTCATGGTGACAAGAACGTGCAGACCACACATCATACCCACAGTGATGCTTGCAAGCGGGAAAGAAAAGGAAATGCCACGTCCTAAACTATATGTGAAGATAAAGCTCGTAACAAATACTCACTGTTTTTATGCCCAATGGTATAACACGAAAGCCTGAAGAAATCAACGGAGCATCATCAGGGAAAAGTTCATCAATAGGTGCAAAGACAAGCTGGAAGCAGGATCCCATAGATTTCTCCTCTGTTCCAGTGCAAAGCTGAAAAATCAAAAGGAGAGATCTTGCAGAGCAATTAGAGTTGTTTCTAACATGTCGATTCCCATCTGGTTGCCAAAAGTAAACACAGGTTTTTCCTGACATAATGCAGGGCAGAAGCATGTCAGCCAAGCAAAGTCGTGGTTCTCTAGTAAAGCTAGCTAGCTTCTTCAGGCACACAGCAAAACTATACACATATCCAGCATATTCCTAATCAGATTACATCCAAATAAAAGACCAACAAGTAATGATAAACATGAGCGAAGAAAGACACAACTACCTTGAAAGAGCAGCACAAGATAGCATCCTGATGGTCCCAGAACATTCTTAATAACGCTTCCCCAACTTCATCTGAGTGAGGTACTAATTCTAATCCCAAGTGGTACCTGCACAAATAAAGAATGTTTATTAAGTTATAGAAAAGTTTCTCTAATTTTGTGATAAACATTCGATCTGGACATAAACTGGTATTTGTATAGTATCATAAAAATATAGAGTAGCATTGCACAAATCCCTGACAATAAAAAACTTGGAACTGAGTGATAAAGGAAAAATGCACTTACTGGTAGCTTTGGCAAATCCACCGAACAAGTGTCGCAGCTTCAGGGAAGCCAGAAATTATCTTGTTCCCAGTAATTAAACCAGAACGTGAGGGAGAGATAGTTATGGATACTCTCTGCACAGCTGAGACTATGCTTCGGACATATTGACGGGCCATTGTTACAACACTATCTTGGAGATGAATTTCATAGGGAAATTGAAAAGCAATAGTTAGTACAGATCGTAGGTTGCAATCATCTTGAGATGCATCTGCTGACGTCTGTTGTGTAGCTGAACCAACTTCGAGGCTAGAAGCCAGGTCTAACGTCCTGCCAGAGGGTACACCATCCTATGAAAGATATGGTTAAAAGTTAAACATGAGAAAATCAAACAGATTTAATTAAAGTGACAAAGTGACACAAGAGTACATAATTATAACACACATTATTCATGGTGACAAGAACGTGCAGACCACACATCATACCCACAGTGATGCTTGCAAGCGGGAAAGAAAAGGAAATGCCACGTCCTAAACTATATGTGAAGATAAAGCTCGTAACAAATACTCACTGTTTTTATGCCCAATGGTATAACACGAAAGCCTGAAGAAATCAACGGAGCATCATCAGGGAAAAGTTCATCAATAGGTGCAAAGACAAGCTGGAAGCAGGATCCCATAGATTTCTCCTCCGTCCCAGTGCAAAGCTGAAAAATCAAATCCAGTTAAAGATTATCCATTACAAGTTGTGATGGATAGCCTAAAATAC
>LAPY01000053.1:134873-148969 GCA_000970635.1 Eragrostis tef
ATAATAATAATAATAATAATAATAATAATAATAATAAAAAGTTTACATAGCAGCGGCATTTGCGAAGCAGTACACTGGATTCCAGGTGATGCCATGCCCAACGTGTTTTCTCTCCAGCGTACTAGTTGTCCTTTTGTTTCCGCACTGCTGAATGCAGAGGAAATACGAAGTTCATGCGGCAGTGAAGATGTAGTATGCTGGAGAGAACAGCGTACGCAGGACGATCTCTCAGGGGTATGCAAAACTTCTTTTCTCGCCGCGCGGTCTAAAATGTTTTTTCACATCCTATTGACATCCCCTCTAAATCACCACTGGAGTCCCAGAAGATAACGCATTCGGTCAGCTAAGATATACTGCAACTAACCGCAGTAGCATGACAAACCGCGCGCGACGACAAAAGAATCTGGGATTTCACAATCACATGTCCGGTAACATATCTTTTGAGTACATTTTCCATGAGCTGCTGTTCGTCTACCGCTTGATTGAAGCTACGCGCTCACCGGCCGGTGAACGCGCTCTTGGCCGTCCTGGGCACGTAGTCGAAGCTCTCCGCGTCCTTGCTCTCCTGCCACGGCGAGCTCTTGGCGCCCAGCAGCGGCGCCGAGTCTTTCTCGCCCATCTGCAAGGTACATCCAATCCAATCCGTCGTCACCTCCAAAACACAGGCACGGCCGCCTCATGTTTCTTACTACTGTTGTTTCGGACAGCGCGGTGGTGGTGGTGATGCCACGTGCGTACCTGATGCGCGGCGACGGGGAGCGAGCCGGCGGCGGCCTCGGTCTTCTTCCGGCTCTCGGCGACGGAGGAGTAGGGCCGTGAAGGGGTCTCGGAGCAGCACGTAGCCGAAGGAGAGCACCAGGCACGTCTTGAGGTGGCCCAGCACCTGGTACGTCACCGGCGACGTCGTGCCAATCACCAGGAACGTGCTGAAGTTCACGCACACCGCGATCGAGCACGACAGCACGATGAACGCCTGCTCCACAGTCACGCATTGCAACAAGCACCCCGTTATTAATTGCATACTGACGATCGATTGATCGATCGATCGATCGGGTTGGCTCTTGCTGCTGGTAGTGCTGTGTACTTACCACGACTTGGACGGTGTAGTTGAAGGCGAAGACATCGCGCTTGGTCAGGAGCTTGTCCACGAACGGGCCGGTGACGAGCAACACGGCGGACTGGTACGGCGACGACTGGTACAGCAGCTGCGTGGAGGACACCTTGAGCCGCCTCTGGATTTGGTTGGTCAGCTTTGTTCAACACGAAGGTTAAGGATGACAAGCCAACACATGGATACGGAGAAAGCAAACAACTTCGCATGGACAATTAGTTGAATTCATGTCAGGTCAGTAAGCACAAAGGATACGATCTGGCCAACACATGTGGCGGCGATGGTGAGCACCGCGATGATGGAGCCAAGGAGATTGAGCTGGAGATCGGTGACCGACGCGATGCCGACTCCTAAGAGCAGGACCATGAGGGAGGCCTTGATGCTCTGGCTGATGAAGGGTTCAAGATTGTTAATGAGAAATTATTTTTGTACAACTTAACGTAGTACTGTACAGGAGCGGTGTTCAATAACAGAGCAAAGATTTGTGGATCACCTGAACTTCTTGTTGAGAAAGAGAGTTTCCAAGACTATGGTGAAGGGTATAATGGCCAGCTTGGTCATCTGCATCAACGAACAGCGGTAAATTCAGAGGCAACAAGATAGTACTACAAACTTGGGTTACAACAATCAAGCCGTTGGTGCATGCTTGCCTGATAGAAACCAACAGAGTTGAAGCCGAGGCAGAGGTTGAGGAGGCCGATGGAGATGCCATTGAGCAATCCAAAGGAGATGACCGTCCTCGTGTCGATGGGCTTCGGCTCGAAGAAGCGCAGCCGTTGCGCGACGTGCAGGGTGAAGAAGGTCACCATCAGGTGCCAGCTCGTCAGCGTCGTCGCTGCATTCGTCCCAAGCGCCAAAAGTTCAGAAACTTCGCTCCCACGCCAGACAGGGAGTAGCAGGATATAGTCAAGTTGTGAAAATTCTGAAAAGCAGGTGCTCACCAAAGAAGAAGCCGAGGGTGCTGATGAGGTACTTGTTGCAGATGACGATGGCCACGGACGACGTGACCGACAGGCCCAGCGCGCCGGCGACGCCCATCCGGGAGCCAGCGCCGTCCGACATCTCCTCCCCTTCCTCTTCGACGGCCGGTCACCTCCTACCTGGTGTGGTGCAGATGGAGCCAGGTTAATTACCGAGGCGAGTCAACTAAACTGTAAAGATATTAACCAAGCTTAAAAGAGTAAATTTGTCCTGGCGAGCAGCAGTTTGAGCAATTGATAACTCCGTGGTGCTGTGGATCACTGCCACACAGCTGGCACCATTTCCTAGGAGATCTGGGGAGCCATGACGCTCGGCTGACTTGCCCTACTCCAAGAAGAGATGTACTCCTATGTACAGGCCGCCGGCAGCCCGGCAGAAAGACCGGAGGAATCTGTGTGCATCTGATGCGACTCATTATCATAGCGTGCGTGCACGAGGTGGCAGAGAAAGAGAACCTTCCGTTGGCCCCAGATGCGTTGCTCGCGCATTGTGCAGCGGCTCACGTATCGCATGGCAACGCAAGGATCTCTGGACACCAACAAAGGTAAGGACTCTCTGGACACCAACAATGTAAGGACTCGATGGACATCGTGGCCAAATCCACGCGCTCGAAACAGGCCAGCTGAGCTATGCATCATGGCAGGAGAAGGGTTATAGTAAGCGACAAATGATGCAGAAAAGAACAGAGTGCTGATCACTAGGGAGCAGACGCGACGGTGCATGGTTCTGAGAACTTGAGATATTTCCGTTACCGACTGCGATGTCTGCCCGAAATTAGGTGGCAACGCGCGAGGAGGATGACACAAAGGGACAAACGGGCAGTTCCGGCCCAGCGCGGCTTCGCCATGTAAACCCTTAAATACATAAAAAGACCATGTGTTCATATGATTATTCTCTTTTGGCCTATGCAAATCTGCAGATTCCCTTCTATGGTTCGGTTGACTACCAACAGCAACATGGAACTTCATCTATGTAAATGTTACTATTTTGCAACTCAGATCTGACAATGAGCGGTGAGAAGTTTGCAAAGGCCTAAAATTGGTTGCTGATGGTTATTGGAATAACTGATGTTAATTAAAAAAACAAAACCTTGTCAGCTGTAATTTGTTTATACTAGGCTACTAGCATAAATGCTGACTTGACACACAGGGATCAGCTGGTTCTACAATAACGCCATTCACCATGACCCAGTTCATTGTGAGCACACAAGTTGGCAATTCATTTAGGATCTCCAACTCTACACGATTAAGTTAATTAGACAGCTGGGTCTCAATTTTCAGACTCTCAATAATCTGGCACATATGCATCGTACGAATTATAGCCTGTTGCAAACTGACTAGTAGTAACACGTTCTTGAAACGCTCTAAGCTAGTAATGCTTTGCTGCTACTCGAAATTAAACAGGACAATGCAAAAACGGACTAATTAAGGCGAAATACATGCACCCGGCCGTAACCGAAGCCGCCGGACGCTGGTGGCCGCAGGCCATACCCAGCCCGATACAATTTTGGTTTGTTCTTCACCCGAGATCTTTGATTAGGAAACGAACAACTAAACAGACCGCGTACATGTCATCAACAGAATCTCTGGGTTCTCAGCGATCGATCAAAACAGACGAGTAACAAGAAACTGTCAAGAACATAACAATCGAACGAATGGATTGGATCTTCTGACGAGAGAAGGGTCGTACCTGTTGCTCCTCTTGAAGAATCTTCCCTTTCTCCCTGGGGCCGCTTTGACTATTTGATCGGATCTTCTGACGAGATAGGAGAAGGGGTGGAGCCTTCTCCTTCGCGGACGGAGGAGATGGGTAGGATTGAGAAGGAACCGTGTGTGGGTTCTTGGGTAACTGCTTCGCGCGTTGCGCGAATTGGAGATTTGGAGGAGAAGAGGAGGGAGGTCTTGGAGAGAAGATGAAGGGACGGTAGGTGGCGAACAGCTCAAACACCCGCCGTCGCTCGCATGATCACGTCGCTTCCCATCGCCCACGCCCGCCGTGCTGAGGTGTGGAGTGCCACCAACGCCCTTGGCTTTCCTAGTTAGTACTCGTCTCCGCCACTGACACGTGGGCCACACCACGTTTCTCCATGCACATTTTTTTGGCCTACTTGTCATCGTAGCAACAGCTAACCTAAATAAATTCTGATTATTCTTCTCACCTAAATAAATTCTGTTTATTCTTCTCCGCAGCCCATCTCTCGTCCTTTTGTGGTTAGGTGTACCGCTTGCTCGATCACGTTAATCATTCCTTCCTTCCGTTTCAGCAAACATCCTTTTCCCGCGACATATAAGCTTCCAGCGCCGACGAGCAACAGCACCACTCGATGCTTCAAGCCTGCAACGCCGCGCCCCAGCTTGGCAATTCGATCGGCTCGAGTACTCACCGGCCGTTAGGTTGGAAAGCCGTTTGTTTCACCAACGTCGCGTACGCGAACTGCCAACCTCTCGGCGTCCACTTGTAGTACCCTGACACTCGTCCTGCACGGTGCCAAGGCGTTTGGTCCGGCGATCACGACAGAGGAGAACGAGTGCACAGAAGTCGGCACAAGTATTCATCTCGATACAAGAAAAACGACGGCTGATGAATGAGTCGCTGCAGCTTACGCAGATGTGGATCAGACGACAGGGAAAAGAAAACGAGTGCTCAACCTCTCAAATTCGGGGCATCAAGAGGTCGTAATCTTGCTCGTTTGGAGGTAACATGCACCTTCCAGCCGTATTGTTTGACGGAGACACGTATTTGATTTAACAATCTTGTTCGTTGGTACTAGTATGTTTCAGTACTGAATTTTTTACTGACCCTCAAAACGGCAGGGTTCCAGAAATGAAAACCGTAGAGCAGACTAGTCACTAAAAGCGCCATTAACGCATATGTAACTTAAAAACAGCCATCACCCACAAGAAAATTTATTCAGTCGGAAGCCAGGACGAAATGCTAGGAAGAGCGTTGAATATGCAGACAGTTTGCCCCACATGCGCGAATTGGAGATTTGGAGGAGAAGAGGAGGGAGGTCTTGGAGAGAAGATGAAGGGACGGTAGGTGGCGAACAGCTCAAACACCCGCCGTCGCTCGCATGATCACGTCGCTTCCCATCGCCCACGCCCGCCGTGCTGAGGTGTGGAGTGCCACCAACGCCCTTGGCTTTCCTAGTTAGTACTCGTCTCCGCCACTGACACGTGGGCCACACCACGTTTCTCCATGCACATTTTTTTGGCCTACTTGTCATCGTAGCAACAGCTAACCTAAATAAATTCTGATTATTCTTCTCACCTAAATAAATTCTGTTTATTCTTCTCCGCAGCCCATCTCTCGTCCTTTTGTGGTTAGGTGTACCGCTTGCTCGATCACGTTAATCATTCCTTCCTTCCGTTTCAGCAAACATCCTTTTCCCGCGACATATAAGCTTCCAGCGCCGACGAGCAACAGCACCACTCGATGCTTCAAGCCTGCAACGCCGCGCCCCAGCTTGGCAATTCGATCGGCTCGAGTACTCACCGGCCGTTAGGTTGGAAAGCCGTTTGTTTCACCAACGTCGCGTACGCGAACTGCCAACCTCTCGGCGTCCACTTGTAGTACCCTGACACTCGTCCTGCACGGTGCCAAGGCGTTTGGTCCGGCGATCACGACAGAGGAGAACGAGTGCACAGAAGTCGGCACAAGTATTCATCTCGATACAAGAAAAACGACGGCTGATGAATGAGTCGCTGCAGCTTACGCAGATGTGGATCAGACGACAGGGAAAAGAAAACGAGTGCTCAACCTCTCAAATTCGGGGCATCAAGAGGTCGTAATCTTGCTCGTTTGGAGGTAACATGCACCTTCCAGCCGTATTGTTTGACGGAGACACGTATTTGATTTAACAATCTTGTTCGTTGGTACTAGTATGTTTCAGTACTGAATTTTTTACTGACCCTCAAAACGGCAGGTTTCCAGAAATGAAAACCGTAGAGCAGACTAGTCACTAAAAGCGCCATTAACGCATATGTAACTTAAAAACAGCCATCACCCACAAGAAAATTTATTCAGTCGGAAGCCAGGACGAAATGCTAGGAAGAGCGTTGAATATGCAGACAGTTTGCCCCACATGGGGAGAAACAGCGACCATTGGTAGAGGAACTATCCTCAGAGGCGAGAATATAAAAGAAATCTGTTCAGTTCACATCAAGGAACACGGAAATAGAAGAATATTATGGTTTCATATGTGATCATTCAGTTCGAAGTAACAAAATCGTACCTAGGCGCCGTGCCAGAGTTCACTAACGCCTTGCCCATCAGTCCTCTAGATGTCCATGGTCGCTGCACACTGCACTCAAACCTTTATTGGCGCTTCCACACTGCACACTAATGATACAACAGCAGCGACCGTTGTTGCCTTGTTGGTATGTACATTTTTTTTTCTCATGCGGGGATTGTAAAAGAATGTAGGTTTCCGAACAACTGATTCGAACGTCAGGTAGGAGGTCCATCCTGTGGGTTCTTTTGGTAGACATTTTCAAGGCACTCCTTGGCTCGGTGAACCTTAGACTGAAGGTAAAAGCTCCCAGATTTAGCGTTTCTCTCAAATAAGATATCGTACCGCTGTATCAAACACATATGTTGCAAAATACTGTAGTCAGAAATGTTCGTTTGCATATATCCAGTTTATATAATAGTTGGTGCATACAAGAAAGAAAAGTAACATACCTTTACGATCTCTTCCCATGATGTCTGCTCAGATACACCCAATATCTGCCTCGCTTCTTGCTCAGTCATTGTTTTGCTGGCTCTACGAATATTATTCATTGCTTCATGGGCCACACCAGTACTATTTGCATCTGGCAGATACAAGAGGAAATAAACATATGAAGGTGCATGTTGGAATAAAGTTCGCTTCGCTCTTTCAAAAAATGGATAAATGAATATGAGTAGGAAAGTGAAATTAGAAAAGTAATACTCATCCTGTAAAGACAAAATACTCATTGTGGAAGGAAAGAAAAGGTATTATCCTAAGATGATGCTGATAGGTACTACCTCATGCCGTTATCATGTCCATGAGTCCCGTGCACCATTTATGTTATGTTAAATTTTGATGTCTAAAATACAAATCTTCATCTACGGAATGTACAATGTGATTCACTGGAGAGTGGCAAAGGGATAGAATTTAGCAAACTATTTCCAGAATTCCAGGAGTCAATGATAGTAAAACAGTTCAATTGTTCGTAGTTGAAACCAAACTGATACTCCCTGCTTCGGATTTTGTTCAAAACAGAGTAATATGAAAACATGAGACCCAGTTTTTTAGAAATCGCGTGCTTTTGCTTAGTAATTATCACTAGTCAGAAATCTCTAAGGCAACGATCTTACGAAGATATTTGTCCACAAAACAATACTATGCCAGGATTAAAACTTCACAAAAGAAAATTATCAGTAAAGACAATCGTTTGTTTCTATTTCACTTTTGACAAACCTGAATGGTAACAAAGTAAACACAAATTTTCTAGTATTCAGATAAATATATAGTACTAGTTTATATTTTTTTACTACAGAACCCTACAAATGTAATCTGTTTGCTACATTTATATCTACTTGAGGAACAGAAGGCAGCAGAGTCGTAAGCTGTAGGTCACAGTTTATCTCACAGAATAACTTACTTTGAAGTGCTTTACGGTATGCCTGAAGCATTGCTCTTCCTATAATCCCAGAGCCTATAACGATCAGGTTTGCAATAAGTTTGCCAGCCTGAAAAAAAAACATGTAAATGAGAAGCTGCAAAAGTCTAGTTATGTGTTTTGATATGCCTCAGTTTGAGTTTTCTGTATTTCTTTCAGAGAGAGTACGCCTAAGAATAAGCTATACAACATGAAGGGACAGGACAATAACCTTAGTGAAATTCCAAAAGGAAGTCACCCATAAATTTGATAAACAGTTTTGGCCTAACAACCATTCGCAGGAACAGGATGCTCAAAACCAGGCCCGTCCCTTAGCAGGGACAGGATGCACGACGGGTCAGGGCCCCCAATTCGCAATTCATATAGATATATGCCTGCTAGAAGAAAGGCCCAGCGCAGCCTGGTAGTCCTTTCACTGAAGGGGAAAACCGGTTCAGGTTCGCCCGACTGACGCGGTTGGGCAGGCGAATTTATTGTTTGCATTGGCTTCCACCTGATGATAAGAATTTATTTTCTTCTACTCCCTCCGTTCTTTTTTATATGACACTGTTGACTTTTTCGTTGAACTTTGACCAACAATATAGATTTAAATAATTCTTTTTTAAATGTGAAATGAATATCATTGGATTCATCATCAAAAGCACTTTAAAGCTAACTTATACAATTAGCTATATACACAAATATTTATAGATAAGACGAAGGGTCAAAGCGAAAATAGTCAATGGCGTCATATAAAAAAGAACGGAGGGAGTATTAATCTTGAGGCTACACTTAAAAGTGGAGGACCTTCAGATATTGATGGAAAAATGGAGGACCTACTAGATTTTTAGGATGTTTTCCCAATGCCGCTATTGCATAGAGAATTTTGTTAACTGTTCCCGTCACTGTTGCATCTGCAGAAATGAGCTTTTTCTAAACTGAAATGGGTGAAACACTATTTGCGTTCTACAATGACACAAGAAAGATTCAATGGATTGGTGACAATAGCACTTGGAAGTGATGTCTTGGACCAGGTTATGTACGAAGATATAATTGATGATTTCACCTCAAGAAATATTAAAAGGATTTTCTTCTCATTAGAACATAAGGTCAGTTTATTTATCGAATAGACGAATACACTTTTACTCTTTTGGCATTAATATTTGATACATTCCTAAATATTGTAAAAAAATAGCATGTATTAATATTACATGGTTAACAAGTATACTTTGGCAGTGTGAATTTTCAACTTTTAGAGACGGCCCTGCTCAAAACTACAAGGCTGACATGGTATGCTCGACTCTCATGTCAGTGAGCAATTTGGTGGTACGAGCCACTAGTTCTGTATGTGAGGTTTTTCCGCAGGGTTTTCATATGGATTTTTAGCTAGTCTCAGGAGATCAATGCCTCGAGCCATGTGTTTCTCCGCTACCCAGCACCAGCTTCAGCTGCAACACTATCTGTTTCTAACCTGTTCCCGAATCCAGAACTCTAGAAGCAGGACGACTGACACCCAATAAACTGGGCACTTGAAATGAGATAGTACAGGCATGGTCTTCTACCCTGATGCCTACCGCGACGAACCACCCACTCCCCTGTCCGTCGCGCGATCGAACGGGCAGCCACTTGTTCGCGAACCGGCGTTCCCCAAAACCGAGCCAACAGCAGCGCCAAGCCCCAGCAGGAGCAGGAAGCGACGGATCGCGACTCCGGTCAACCCAACAAGGCGGAAGCGCGAGAACACGAGATTACAGAAACGGACATATAAATGGCTGGCGTCCTATCGCCGTCGCATGCACGCGAATCGAAGATTGAGTAGAGAGGAGAGAGGGACGAGGAACTGACCATGGTGGCTCTGACAGGGTGTGATCCGCCGCCGCGCAGCTGCCGGAGAGAGAGAGAGACGCCGAGAGGGGAAGATAAGCGCTCGCGTGATTCTCGCGATTGGTTGGTTCGTTTCGTCCTGGGGGAGGGAGGGAGGAAGAAGAACTGGAAGGAGAGGAAGTTTCCAGAACTTGCTCGAGCCGGGCCGGTCCGCTATACACAAATATTTATAGATAAGACGAAGGGTCAAAGCGAAAATAGTCAATGGCGTCATATAAAAAAGAACGGAGGGAGTATTAATCTTGAGGCTACACTTAAAAGTGGAGGACCTTCAGATATTGATGGAAAAATGGAGGACCTACTAGATTTTTAGGATGTTTTCCCAATGCCGCTATTGCATAGAGAATTTTGTTAACTGTTCCCGTCACTGTTGCATCTGCAGAAATGAGCTTTTTCTAAACTGAAATGGGTGAAACACTATTTGCGTTCTACAATGACACAAGAAAGATTCAATGGATTGGTGACAATAGCACTTGGAAGTGATGTCTTGGACCAGGTTATGTACGAAGATATAATTGATGATTTCACCTCAAGAAATATTAAAAGGATTTTCTTCTCATTAGAACATAAGGTCAGTTTATTTATCGAATAGACGAATACACTTTTACTCTTTTGGCATTAATATTTGATACATTCCTAAATATTGTAAAAAAATAGCATGTATTAATATTACATGGTTAACAAGTATACTTTGGCAGTGTGAATTTTCAACTTTTAGAGACGGCCCTGCTCAAAACTACAAGGCTGACATGGTATGCTCGACTCTCATGTCAGTGAGCAATTTGGTGGTACGAGCCACTAGTTCTGTATGTGAGGTTTTTCCGCAGGGTTTTCATATGGATTTTTAGCTAGTCTCAGGAGATCAATGCCTCGAGCCATGTGTTTCTCCGCTACCCAGCACCAGCTTCAGCTGCAACACTATCTGTTTCTAACCTGTTCCCGAATCCAGAACTCTAGAAGCAGGACGACTGACACCCAATAAACTGGGCACTTGAAATGAGATAGTACAGGCATGGTCTTCTACCCTGATGCCTACCGCGACGAACCACCCACTCCCCTGTCCGTCGCGCGATCGAACGGGCAGCCACTTGTTCGCGAACCGGCGTTCCCCAAAACCGAGCCAACAGCAGCGCCAAGCCCCAGCAGGAGCAGGAAGCGACGGATCGCGACTCCGGTCAACCCAACAAGGCGGAAGCGCGAGAACACGAGATTACAGAAACGGACATATAAATGGCTGGCGTCCTATCGCCGTCGCATGCACGCGAATCGAAGATTGAGTAGAGAGGAGAGAGGGACGAGGAACTGACCATGGTGGCTCTGACAGGGTGTGATCCGCCGCCGCGCAGCTGCCGGAGAGAGAGAGAGACGCCGAGAGGGGAAGATAAGCGCTCGCGTGATTCTCGCGATTGGTTGGTTCGTTTCGTCCTGGGGGAGGGAGGGAGGAAGAAGAACTGGAAGGAGAGGAAGTTTCCAGAACTTGCTCGAGCCGGGCCGGTCCGCTCAGGCGCTCACCCTCCTCGGCTCGCTCGCTCGGTTTTCTGGACTTTTTCTACTGGCGGGGGGCGCGATGGTTCGATTAATCTGGGCCACGCGGCCTTCGAATTTGCGGCCCGGCATCGAACAGCCAGCCCATCGCGCGCCGCCCGTTCCACTCTCCCTTCTCTTTTCTTTTCCCTTCCCTTCATCACCCTTCGGCAGTTGGCACGGCTGCGAGCGACGCCGCGCGGCAACGTGCCTTTCTGCTGAAGCTCGTTTTGCTTGGCAGGGCATGCGAAGAGAATCAAGAGGCGTATAACGTTTCCTTTGCCGCCACTGCCTACGCACATCATCCTTTACTCACAAGTTCACAACCGACGAACAAAAAAAGAGTACTATCAAAGAATTGTGACCCAAAGCTGTGTCTGCACCGTGCATACACATTTGCTGAGTTGCTGCAGTCAATAATCGATTCCGCGTTTTTGGTTTTTGAAACTAACATACATAGGCAGGTACTACTACTAGAACAGCAGGGAGAAGTAGAAACCGGTCGAATTTAACTGCTACAACATCCGTCCCCGGTCGAAGCAAAACACGCATGTATATACAACACGAGCAGCTACTGCTACACCAACCAACCACACCTTGAACACTCCGTGATCTGCGTCATCAAGTTAACAAAAAATAGAAATCCCAATCTTAACGCTAGCTGCTAGCACTAGCTAGGTCGTTCCTCCACCGATCCGTACGTCGTCGCCTGTCCGCCCGTTCTTGCTTCAGACGCCGCCACTGATGCTTGCCACCGTCGTCAGTAGCCTAGGTGTCCAATCTCCCAGTTGAGCGTGGACGCCACCCTGTCGTGGTAAGGCACGTACTCCTGCGCACAAGCATCTCACGTTAGTCAGAGGTTAAAGCAAGCTAAACAGACGTGCTACGAACTGAGCGTCGCAGCAGGTTACCTCGAGCTTGTCCATGAGCTCCTGCGCGGTGGGCGCGAGCACGATGATGCGGCGTGCGCAGGGGTTGATGAACCCTTCCTCCACGGCCTTGTCGATGAAGGTGAGCAGCGAGTTGTAGTAGCCGTCGACGTTGAGAAGGCCCACGGGCTTGTGGTGGATGCCCAGCTGCGCCCACGTGATCACCTCAAGCAGCTCCTCCAGCGTCCCGTACCCGCCTGCATACACATACACACGCGGCTCACGTGGTCAGCAATGCCGTCCTCCTTCGATAATGATGCGGTACCATACATTGATACTCCACTACATAGCACACGCGTCTCTGCTCGACACGCCAGTCTACGCTCAGTACACAGGACCGTCTGAGCTCTGCGCCAATTATTGGTTGAAGCTACGGTGCATCTAGCTAGTCACTGTGCACATGTACCACACATAGACATACTAGTGCCCTACACGTAACAGCTGCGTGCGTGGCTTGTTTCTCTCGTTTGCTACAGGACACGGACGTCCTTTTCACCTGATCATGTGAGATCCGAGATCCACTCGTGCTACAAGTAGTAAATAGAAGATGCAGCCTGCGGAAATCAGTGAATGTTGCTCACCCGGTAGCGCGATGAAGGCGTCGGACTGCCTCGCCATCTCCGCCTTCCGCTGGTGCATGTCCGCCACCGGCCGCACCTCCCCCACCGTCTCGCCACTTATCTGCATGCCGAGAAAAAATAAACATGATTATTAAGTTTCTTCCTGATCAGATACGATCAAGTAGGAGTAGCATGCATGCATGGGAATGGCACTGTAAAAAGAAATCTTTCTCGCCATGATGCGTGGTCTGTCCCTTGCTCGGTGGCGCGTGAGTGCAGAGACAAACGTACACCAGCTAGTCTGTGCGTTCCCCAAGAGGGCCGGGGCGCGGCATGATTGTGCTCGGCACCTCGCGCGTGGTTTAACAAGTCGGCTTGACTCCTCCGGGAATGGTAAAAGGGGAGTATAACTAGGAAGAGGACCACATAGACAAGGCCAGAGTACGAGTGAATGCCGGCTAAACTACGAGTTGATTACACTAGTGTTTGTTTGTTTATTATGACAGAGTACTTCAAAGGAGAGACCTACTCTATCTGAATACAAAACTCTACGTACACAAAATAAACCTTTCTGTCGAGAACATCAGAGACAGCTCTGTACGTATTTCTGCCTATAATAACACCCTAAAAGCGATGATGCCAAGGCAGGGCTTTTGGAGGAGCTTCCCTGGGCCTCGCTTGTTAGTTTATGCTCACGCCAAGATCTGGGATTCGTGCCAAAAAGCACGTACCAGCTCTCGATCGCACCTGCTCCTCTCTGGGCGGAAGTGACGATTGTTTTATAGTTTTAGGCTTGCCCCAAGTGCCATGTCCCAAGAGACTCCAGCACGGGCGCTCACAGAGCCCAAACTCCCAAGCACATTTCATAATCGCTTCTACGACGCCCCTAAATCTAATCACTTAAAAAAACCCGGGAACGTGAGCGCGTGGTCATCATTGGCGACGGGAGGCGATTGCTCTGCTGCAACCGCCACGACCAAGAGACCATCACTCCGCGACGCGAGCGAGTGATCACCAGCCGCTGGCAAGTGGCAAGCGAGAGCTCGACATGCGACAGTGCAAATTCGGAGGCTCTATACTACTCCTACATGCTTTGCAGTAACACGCTACTACGTCTGCTTAGCGGTTAGGCATCTTACTTACTGGAATTGATTGAATAATTGTTTTAATTAAATTAGGCATGAGTAGCATGCAAACAAACGGTAGGAGGTGTAGTAGGCGTGCAGGGGAGGGGAAGCAGAGCAGGCAGGCATACCTCTGGGGTCATGAGCGTCTTGGGAATGACCCTGCGCGTGGACAACAAGATGACAAAAAGAAGTGAGCAAAAAAACATTCTTCTGGGGATTCAAGCTGAAAAAAAAAGAAAGAAAAAAGAGAGCGAGAGAGCAAGGAGGGAGGCTTACCCGATGACGTGGCGGCCACCGTCGTAGACGGACTGGGAGACGAGCCCCATCAGCCCGATGCTGCCGCCGCCGTACAC
>LAPY01000053.1:153209-166524 GCA_000970635.1 Eragrostis tef
GACATCGGCGGGCGAGCACGGGACGCGCGCGTGCGCGGCCGTCGCGGCACGCGGGCCGACGCGCCAGGGCGGAGCAGAGCTATGGCCTAGCCGCCGGGGCCTGGACGACGATGTACGCGAGGGAGACCGCGCGCGTGCGTACTGGTCACCGCCGGCACTACAGGATGGGCGCAGCGGGAGGGAACGAGGAGTGGAATTTTCCGTGCGCGCTGCCGCTAGCATCCGAGTCCGCGCCCGCCCGCCGAGTACGTACAGTGAGTAGTAGTAGTACGTCTGTGGCAGTGAGTGTCTTGGACGCGCGTGCGCGTGGCGCACGCGGCTGTTCGGCCGGCCGGTCGTGTGTCGTGGTACGTAGGAGTAGCAGTACGAGTACCGCAGGGCCGTGCGGCATCTACCATCACTTGTCGAAATGATCGGAGAGTCAGGAGCTAGCGGGACTGATGCATGCGTCCGCGCAGTTGTACGTGACCGTGCACACACGCGTGATCGATGTTCCAGTGTCGCGGTCGACGGGAATCTCTCATCCATTGGGAGCCCGTACATGTACATGCCTTCACTTTTGGTACTAGTACTCACACGCCCTGGCCGCCGCGGTGGTCGTGCGGCCGGCGCCGATCGTTTCGTCCTCCCTTGATTTGGGACAACCAGGAGAGCATTGTTTCCTCTTAACCAGATCACATCATCACAAACAAAAAGCCCACTTGGTCCTAGCTTATTACGCCTCGCCACATCCACATGCATGATTTAATCACCCAATTAGTGGAACCGAAATAAACAAAGCCACCGAACATCAGGGTTGTGAATCGGATACACTGAAAAAAGACACGGCGCTTTTGCGCTTTTCGCTTTCAACATGCATGCAAGATACTATCCTCCGCCTGAAATTCCCCTGATCGTCCCAAATCCAAAACGAGAGAGATAGGCGATCGATCAAAGCGGAAATAAAGCGACGACGAGCCAGGCATGAACCCACCCACTGGCTGCCAGCTAAGTATAACTGTTGCGCCAGGCTCACGCATCGCCGGCAAAAAGGCGCCTTTCTGCGGCACGCACCACCTGCGGAAAGCCAGACTTTGGTCACGGTTCCCCGCGCTAATGAGAGAATGAAACGATGAAACACTGCTGCTGCTAGCGTAGGAGTATTTCAAAACAGCGCGGTTTCATCGAGCAAGGCGATTGCTATAGAATATTTTCGACACGACGGTGCGCACCTGACCCAGTGGATTTGACTGCCATTTGACTGACCGGCTCCGAGCACCCATGTCACGCTGCATGCCTACAGGGAAGGCATGCAAGCAAACCTAACCACTCATCAAGGAATGGCCGATTGATTCCTGCCTCCACTCGTAAACAAGAAGTTACCACTGCTTCACTGCCGACGAGCTCGCAACGCATGCACGCCACAAGGCGCCAAGGTAGCTCCGGCAGGTGACAACTTCACCTCTAATCTTGCCTACTACAACTAGTAGTACACGTGTTAGTCTGAAAAAATAATCGCGGCAAGTACGCCACCATCGACCACGCGAAGGGACAGGCACCTGGGGAAATTAAAAGGAGTGAGAGCGAAGGGAGCGGCGACAACATCCAATGATCATGGACGAGGGCGGTCGCCGGCCGGAAGCGCGGTCGGCCAGGCACTCAGCTGGCTGGTACCCATCCATCCGTGGCCCATGCATGCGCGCACCCAAGAGAAAGAGAAGAGACCCACGGCCAGGCAGAGGAGGAAGACGAACGATGATGGTGGTGGCGCATTAGGCACGCATCATGCACGTACCCTAGTCTTATTCTATACGCGCCGGTCATCCTCCTGCCCCCCCGCGTGCCCCGGGGACAGGGGACACCTGCCTTTTCGGTAATGCCGATCCATCCTGCATGCAGGACCGCCCACTCGCGGCTCAACCTTGCCGGCCTGGCTGCGCTCGATCGATCGCCATGGGCGCCTCGTCCTCGTCGAGCAGGCGAGCCCCCACGCCGCTCTGATCCGTGCGTCCGTGGCTCAATGCACGGCCACTTGCACCGATCGAGGGGCCATCATGCGTACGTTCCTGCCAGCCAGCCACACCTGGGGTTAATTTGCATGCTCACTGCTTCCAACACTCAACAGAGGGTTCATTGGCCCATTACACTATGTCGACAATGGCAAGGAATGTCTTCTCTATGCTCACAACAGTGACAAGGTACTGTGGTAGTATATAGTAAACATTGTTCTAGCCCGTTGTTTATTGTTTTGATCGAAGAACCTCGTTCATTGCTTCTGAACTGATTAAGCTATTTCCTTTTTTGAACTTGATTAAGCTCGGTAGTACCACCGCAAGAACGTACTACGATGAGTTTCACAGGTTGCCATATTTTTTCCCCCATTCCCCTTCCCTCTCTCCTAGAGAGAAGCAATTGGAACAGAGTGCCACCACCTGCACAAGGTGCCTTCGAACTGGTGCAACCCGGAGTCACACAGCACGACGCATAGGGACAGCGGCTAGCTAGGCCTGGAAGAATAATCAGCCTTCGCCTTGGGGATGGGGGGAGTACACAAAATGATTTTTACTAACGGCTGACGACCAGGTTAGCCACCGGCCAATGGAGCCGAGTTGCTTCCTTCCATGGCCAACATCTGCACCTGCCTGGAATGATTCGGCCCCCAGTGTGCTCGGCACTATAATATTGCGAAAATCATGGACCTCAAGAATCTCCAAGAAGCGCAAATAGCTCCCTCCCTTCCCTTTTTCATCTTGCTTTCCCGTCGAATGAATTCATAGGGAACACGGCAATTCGAACAGATTTATATGGAAATGAAATAGTATTTCTATCCAATGAAATCCTCGGACCACAAACAGGAGACAAGATAAATTGGCCGGCTACAAGATCACTTTTTGAAAGAGTGGCACCCAAAAAAATGGATCGCGTTTTGAGCCACCATGAAATCGGATAGGTTGAGAAAGGACACATGTCCATCCAACTCCATTTGTCAGCAACAACAAGCTGATATCAACGAAGTGATGTCCAAAAGGAAGTTGCCCTAACCATGAAACGACTACTTTGCCTTTTCTAACTTTGTCTTAGTGTGCTAAAGAAGTTTAGGCTAATTTCCTACACTAGTCCATCGACACGTGCATCTGCACTGGCTAGCTATTTTTAAAAAGTGCACACAACACACATGTTTTTGAACTCGCATATTAAAGAGATTTATGCTCCTTTGTATAATTATTCGTTATGTGGTGATATAGATAGTATCTTTGGTAAGATAGTTACCTCTGAAAGTATATTACTCTCTGTTGTTTCCTTTCTTGTCATTAGGACAGGCTTGCCGGTTCGAATTTGAACTGGTTTGTCTTGTGTGAAATAATTTGAACTAGTTTGCCTGTCTGCCGACAAGGAAAAAGAACCAGAGGGAGCAAAATAATGTTAAGATTGTAGAAGTATTTTCAAAGAAAAAAAATAGTAATACTGTAGTTTTAAAAGTATATATATAATGCTAACTGCAGGAAGGGTGGTGAACTTCTAAACTATAGGGGAAACTAACAATTACACATAGGTGCAAATATATGTAAAGGTGGCCGCCACTTGTATCTCAACCATTTACATCAATCGATTATAGTGCATGTCTAGCATGGTTTAAAGACAACACAATGTCCTATAGAATGTTAGTAGGCAGTCATGGTGAAAAATCTACGAGTGGGGGCATATGTCCCTACTCACCAAATGTCGGTTCACTCTAGAGTGATGGGTTGCGTAAACGAGGTTGTGGCTCGCGACATCGTTGATCTTAGCGGTGATTTGAAAATTAAGTTTCTCTAAAGTCTATGCAACAAAAAAAAAACTTATCTATCTACTATCTACATGAACACTAACACTGAAATCGTATCCTGTTTTGACATTTGTAGCCAAACCATGTTTCTGCTGATCTGCCTTCAGTTTAGGAACTCATCTCATGCATCCAAAAACAGCATAGCAACGCGTACAAGAGTGGCTGCCCTTGGAAATGTCACTTAAACCCTGTTCGGAGGGCTGCTTTGCAGCCGGTAGATACAATGTTCGCAGTTATTTCTTCAGCAACAACTACAATATTCGATATTATTTTTTTAGCGCCGCTCCACTACGAACCTAATTAACGCCGGAAGAGAAACGTGCGCGCCAACATAAACCCCATCAGCTCGACACGATGAGTTGGGCGGGGCGGTAAAAGCCTAAAGCGCCCCCCGCTAACCGCAGCGGGACGGCGACGCGAGGAGGTGAACACGAATCGCGGCGGAAGTGTGGGCACGAGCGAGAGGCTGCGGTGGAATCTCCCACGCGCAGGCAGGCAGGCACGCTGCTCGATCGATCCTTATCCGGTTCGCCCCGGCCGGGGTCGGGGTCAGTGCGCCGACGGGTGGAACCACGAACGAATGCGAAGCCTCGTCGTGTCCTCCTCATTCCACCGCTTCGACCGCCTCGTGCGTTGGCATGGCAACGCCAACGGGGTCAAACAGCGACGTCGCCGCCCAAGCTCGCTATCGGCTGTCTGGCTGGGCTGAGCGCCGCCGCGCGCGTGGATCACGCGGTCTGCTGCGCCTGCTCGTACGTACGTGCCCCCCACTCTGACGGCTCTGCCCACGCGTGGTCCAAGCCCGGCGGTGCAGCCTCCTGTGTCGTTGCCGTCGGCACGTCACAGGCGTGCCTTTGTCAAAAGGATCTCGTATCGATCTGTCAAACGTTTTTCTCAGGCGGCTTAATTGACCTTGCACCCCGCGCGCATGTCGTTTGTCTATTCTCAAAACAAAGCATGTTCGTCAGCGGCAAACAATCGTAATAAGTTGTTCCTTAACACCCCTTCATGTTTTCATCCACAGCACTTGCTTGCGGAAACGTACTACACACTTTTCTCACAGCATCACCCGTAGGACTCCCTGACCAGCTGCTGAAACACTGAAAGCAAAGCAGAATCCGGCCGGCGGCTGCACTCACTTCAGCGACGGCAGCGAGCAGTGGCCAGTGGCCACACACACACACACACTCGAGCGCGTGCTGGCCAGGTGCGAGACAGAGCAGATAAGGAGGCAGGAGCTGCGGCCCGGGGCCAAGCCGACCTGGACGCGGGCAGCCGTGCGACAGGAACGCCAGCCAGTCAAGTCCAGCGCTGCCTGCCTGCCCGCATGCATGTCGTCAGCGGGAACACAGTCTTAAAAGTTCTTAACATCCCTAATCCCTTCATGCCTTCATCCACAACACGCACTTTTCGATCTCACAGCATCACTCGTAGTACTACCCGGCAGCTGCTGAAACACTGAAAGCAAAGCAGAGTCCGGCAGCTGCACTGCACTTCAGCGACGGCAGCGAGCAGTGGCCACACACACACTCGAGCTCTCTTGCTGGCCAGGTGCGAGACAGAGCAGATAAGGAGGCAGGAGCTGCGGCCCGGGGCCAAGCCGACCTGGACGCGGGCAGCCGTGCGACAGGAACGCCAGGCAGTCAAGTCCAGCGCTGCCTGCCTGCCTGCCTCGCTCTCGTCTCGCTCCCGCGGCATCATTTCGGGCAGGAACCCGCGCCGGCGGAGCGCGCGCGCGAGCGATCGAGTGTAGGGAGCAAACGGGGCTAGCTAGCCACTCATGACTCATCACTCGCGGAACCAGCCGTCCGAGTCACTCCCCACCGGCCACCGCGCACGGGCCAGGAAGACAGGGTGGAGCCTGGAATGCCTGGTTGGTAAACTGAGAGCCTGTAATGAGCACAGAATGGTGCTCTGCACGAACGCTAGGTTTCTCGCGCCTACAATTGCGGAGCCAGCAGCTAGCATTCGTCAGTCATGACCACCTCAAGTTGCTACTGCGCCCACCACAGTGCCGGAGGCCCTGAGCACTTGAGCAGGCTTTGGATCGACTCGTCAAGTCCGCAGCCGATTGGTTGAAGCTACTGAGACCGCGCGCCGGCAGTGGATCGATTCATCAAGTCCGCGGGCGATTGGTTCAAGCAACCGCGACCGCGCGCCGGCACAATGATCTCTGGACCTCGTGTGATCGTGTCTCCCTCTTGGCACGGACGGCCGGGAGCACCGTCATGCCGTCGCAGGACCTGGCGAATGATTCGTTTCGACGCGCGCGGCACCTGACGAACGCCATGGCCAGAGATCGGAGCAGCGAAAATCAGAGGCGCCATTGATCTGCCCGTGGCACCACACGGATGATGCGCTGCGCCTTGCCTATGAAAGCCTTGGCATCGTACGGACAGGTGGTAGACGGATAGTCCGTGCCGTGTTTCAAGTTGAACCGGGAGGTGAATACAAACCGCGCAAATTTCAGGAGAGTTTAGCTTGTCATGAATTTGACACCAGAGTTAAGCTGTCCCTTTCTTCAGGGTGGTCAAACAAATGTCCCCCGACAGATGATCAAATCAACTTTGGCGCCTCCTGTCCTTTAGCATCCCGTCCTCAAACTTGCTGGGCATCAACTCGACATTTTGGCGCCACTCCACACCCGTCACGCGATCCTTTGTCATGTCTGCAGCATCCAGTCCGATCCTCCTGCTGGGATCCGGTTCCTGCTGCTGGTGAATGTAGACCTGAGGCGCCATTGATCTGCCCGTGGCACCACACGGATGATGCGCTGCGCCTTGCCTATGAAAGCCTTGGCATCGTACGGACAGGTGGTAGACGGATAGTCCGTGCCGTGTTTCAAGTTGAACCGGGAGGTGAATACAAACCGCGCAAATTTCAGGAGAGTTTAGCTTGTCATGAATTTGACACCAGAGTTAAGCTGTCCCTTTCTTCAGGGTGGTCAAACAAATGTCCCCCGACAGATGATCAAATCAACTTTGGCGCCTCCTGTCCTTTAGCATCCCGTCCTCAAACTTGCTGGGCATCAACTCGACATTTTGGCGCCACTCCACGCCCGTCACGCAATCCTCCTGCTGGGATCCAGTTCCTGCTGCTGCTGAATGTAGAACTACAGCTAGAAAGAAATTTGAACAGTGGAAAAGCGAAGCAACATTCATTTTGTATATTTCTTGTACAAAGACAACTTATCGGCTACACACATGAAAAGATACAGATCAATGCATCATATATATGTTGCCGTTACTTAAATACAAAAACGAACCCACGTCAGGGGCATGAATACAAGTGCTAGTTTCTGAAGTATAGTCACTATCTGTCTGTACAACCAAATACTATACAACATCGACAGACAAGTACGAAATTGGACAAGAATCTCAAGCAGTAAGACGAAATCGACTAAAGCAGATGTACGACAAGAAAAGCATGATTGCTTGAGCTAGTAGACGAGCACCGACTCACTCCGTCCAGAAGTTTTGGCTTTCGGCCATGCGCCAGATTCTCTCTTAAGATTTCAGGAGATGCTAGCCTGGTGGAGTTGATCTTTGGGACTGGACTTGAGATCCCCGGTTGCCATGCGACCCAGATGGCTTCGGTGGGGAAGAACCATCCTTGTCCTTTGTCCTCTTCCGTGGGACAAGGATTTTCATGCTTCATGGATTCCCTCATATAGTCATATCAACTTGGTTTTTCGCACAGTGATCATTGAACGACCAAGAATGACGTCAAAACTAGACCAAAATTCATTGGGTTTGGCATGTTGTTTGCACCTTGCATGGTTGGCGCACATTGCACATCCTGCAGTATGTTGAGGTCTCGTGTCAATGCATAAACATCATGAAGATGGAGTGATATTTAACAAATCCTCACCTCTGATCAGGTTTTGGCGAAGGTGCGCTGTTTCCACTGCTCTGCACCTCAAACAGGCCAGCTCTCTTCCCTCATTGCCCACCTTAGCCACCGACAAGCAGGGCAGAGTCGATAGTGATGGTTCATCTTAATGCCGTCTGCCTACCTAATGGATTTGAGAACAAGAGAAAAATATATTTTTCTTACACAAAGTACAGTGAGATTCTTTTAAAGTCTGTTTGTTGAAAGTAGACATATTTTCTGCCTCTTCAATGAGAAAAAGACGCTATATGAAACGATATACTGCACTGCTTTCCTCATTTTTTTATTGCTCTTACTAGTAACACAAGTATGTTAACTCTATATCCTACTTGCATACTCAAATGAGCTTTGCAAGGATATGCAGAAGTTCATTTCTGCAGAGAATATATTAATGTCGCACAGTACAATCATATATCTGAACTTTGTTAGTTATTACAAATGCTCCGGGCTTTAAAGCTAAAAGAAAGCAAACCACTGTTTTTTATACAGATGTAAACAACAATTATTTAGAATATGGTCACCAGACAAGATATAAAGGCATTTCTCCAAGTGAAAAAAGAAGAGTTAAGTAGAGATCATAAAACTCAGCCAACAGAGAAAATTTTATATTTTACTCACTCGGTTCAGGATTACTGGGAATATTTTATTTACAAAAGTCAAACTTAGAATACTTTGACCAATTATGACACAATTGTAAGAATTAGTACTCCCTTCGTCCCAAAATAATTGTCATTCTCGCATTCTACCAGATTCATTGAACATTCTCTGAACCTAGACAACCTGTCACTGAACATTCTATGAATCTGGACACTCCAAAACACTCCCAGAATGACAATTAAACTGGGACGGAGGGAGTATATCTGAAAACTTATCTAACTGCTCCCTCCATTTTTGTATTCTTGATACGAAGACAAGGAAAAAAGAAACAGACAGAGACATAGAGTAAACATATTTTAAACTGCTTGTATCATACATTGGTTTTTTACCTATCATATTTTAAACTGCTTCTATCATATATTTTTGGGTGTGAAAATAATGGTCTCGAATGGGAGGAGTAAACTATTTCTGAATGGGAGGAGTACTTGCCTGGAAAAAGAAAATTTGTGTATCACCATCTCCATGTCAAGAAAATGTCTTGACAATTGCCACCTCAACTGATAAAAAGACTAATGAATAAACAAGAAAAGTTGCAGCTTTTTTTTTTTAAAAAAAAACAAGTCAGTTCATACATCAGGCTTGGTTCCGTTAGGCAACTGAATGTATGCATGTGTGCAGGTGAACCTGGATATCTATTGTGTGCATGCATCTTTGTAAATGTGCACCTTCCAAAATACATGCAAGAATGTCATGAGAATGTTAAAGGATCAATGGTGTGACAAGCCAGCAAAAAAGTTGTGGGAGTAACATAGCTCCAAAATTAGAATATATGACAAGAATTTAGTACTGTAAACATTTATCTTCAAAGGAAAATGATAATGGATTGTAACAACATGATTAACTATGTATTTTGACTCTTGCTGATTCTACCATGAGATCAACATCTGATAGGTATTCGTATAGACACTGCCAAATTACCAAAAGATGTCACAAAATCAAATGCTGACTATTGTCTTAGCCTCTTAACATTCTTGACTTAGAAAGATGGATCAAGCAGTTACTTGGCATCCTTTAAATGGATGCGAAAACATTATTTAAACCTTGAGCTTGGCATAACTCAACTGATCCTGCAGTTGCTTGTGGCCAACATTGTCCTGAATCCCCTCTATCCAAACATGGCAGATACTGCTGCCTGCAGACAAACAAATGTAGACATAAAATACAATACAAAGTAGTCATTCAGTGTGACTGTGATGTACAGTTGTATGTACACTACAAACAACAGTGATGAGGCTATCTCACTTACATGCTCAAGGTACTAAATACCAGTTTTGATAGCAAGTGCCTGCAATATGGGCAGATAGAAAACCTCATTTCTTTTCTGTAGAGCTGTACCCAGCACACGGTATAGCTGAACATCTGGATAGACACCAACAGTAGCATAATAGGTATGAGCATGAGGTGCTTCTTCAGTGAATTGTCTTTTGCATAACCAGTTGATTGCTGCACTGAAGTCTTCAACAGATGCCTCAAAACCTGCATCGATAAGTTTACCAACCCACACAATGGCCTTGTGCGGCATCCCTTTTGCACATTGAGCTTTGATAAGTGTTGTGTATGCAAATTTTCTCAGCTCGGCGTCATTTCCTCTAAGGAGTTCCAAAAGCCTTTCTGCATGAATAACTCGTCCTTTCGAACAAAGCGCATTAATAAGCAAGTTATAAGTCACAGGTGTTGCTTTCAGGCCACGGGATGCCATACGATTATGCATCTCCAAAGCCTTCTTGATGTTCTGTGCTTCACAAAAACCCAGTATAAGTGTGTTGTAAGTTATTGGATCAGCATCAACACCTTTGCTTTCCATGTCATCTAGAACAAGCTCAGCATCACCGAATCTGAGCTGTTTACAGAATCCTTTAATCACTACACTGTATGTTACTGCATTCGGCTTGATCCCCTTTGTTCTCATTTCATCAAAAAGACTTTGCATCATTTGAACTTTCCCAGCTTCAGAGAGTGCATCCATGAAGGTGGTGTATGTAACCGCTGTTGGAAGTAGATCACTAAACAGAATAGCCCTGAAATAGGTTTCTGCCATATGCAGATCCCCAATTATGCAATAACCATATAGAAGAGAATTGCATGTGACAATAGTTGGGCACATACCATTTAGGATAATCTGATCATACAGTTGAACAGCATTACTAATATCCCCCATTTTAGCATAACCATCAATAACAACATTATAGAGTGCCACATCATTTGGCTGATGTTTGATAGCTACATTTTCCAAATACAACCTCGCTTCAACAAGCATTCTATTCTTGCAAAGGGCTAGAAGAATAGACAAATGGTTTAGTGAAGTTGGCATTACCCTCTGAGAATCACACATCGCACTGCAGACATCAAGTGCTCTTTCAATTTCTCCTAGCTTGCAGTACCCATGGATGAGGACAGAATATGCAACAACATCCATATCCATACCACTGCTGCACATCTCACCAAGCAGACTCAACCTCATAGAACAGACCCTTTTTGAAGAGAGCATTCAGAAGGACGCTATAGGTGACAATATTCAACTGTAATCCCTGATCCAATAGGTCCTTTCTTATCTTCAACCCTTCCTCAACATCACCACCTTCACATAGGCCAGCAATAAGTATAGTATATGTAACCAAATCGGGTTCAAAACCTTGGTACGTCATCTTCTTGATCATTTTGGGGATTTCTCTTGTTAAACCGATCAAGCGATAGCCATTAATAAGGCTGTTGTAGGTGACTATAACAAGCTCCATTCCTTCTTTTGTCACTCTCTCAAAAATATCCCTTGCTTCTCCTACAGAACCTACTTTACATAGACCGTGTATGAGGGTTGAGTAGGTATACCTGTCCGGATTTAATCCATACTTCAGCATCAGACCGAAAAATGATTTTGCGAATTGAATGAATCCCCACTTACACATTGCAGACATAAGGATGTTAAAGGTCATCCCCAAGGGTTTAAACATTCCCCTTTTCCTTCCTTGCCTTCTTAAGGAAAGACAATGCTTCCCCAATTTTATCTTGCTTACAGAGGCCATCAATGAGAATGCTATGGGAATACTCGCTTGGGGAGATACCACATGACTCCATTTCCTCATAGATCTCCAATGCAATTTTTTACTTCCTTAAGCTGTACAGTAAACTGTCGTAGGTGGATAATGAGATTTGCATGTTTAGGCTGTTCATTTGACTAAGAACGTAAAGGGCATCATGAATCATCTGAGATCTGACATAACTATTTGCTAGAGCATCCCATATAGTGTCGTTCGAATCCCATTCTCTGAATACATTCCACAAGATGTCACAGAGAGTCGGTGCGGAATCATATCCTAAAGGCAAAAAATGTCAGAAGCTAAAGTTAAAATGTTAATGTGGCTGTATGTGTTAAGATATACAAACTATATCATTTTGAAGGCATGTGAATATATATGATTATACTAAGTGAAAATCTGCAAATTTACAAAATTATGCTTTAGCCACTGTTAGATTTTCATACAGACAAAACTAGCCATGGAATCTTGAATTCTTGATCATACTTAAAACCAATGGCTTTCATTCAGCATACAAATAACGGTATTATTAGAACTAGAAGCATGTAAATTGTAGCTCGGCAATAGATGATCATACTCTCCATCTGAATATGATTAACCGCACGAAAGTGCAGCCCAGTAACGGATAGATACAGCTTTAGTCTGATGTACTACTGACTAACGGCGAAAATTCCAGCTCAGCAACGGATGAAGAATTGTATTTCCGTCCCCTCCGCGGACCATTTGCTAATAGTGAATGCACAATTCAAAGGAAGACACAGAAGCCAGCACCAAACTCACCTTGTTCGCTCACCATCTCCGCCAAGCATCCGCGCATCTCGCGCCACCTCCTCTGCCACAGCAGCTCATGGCAGAGCCTGAACCGCGCGGCGACCGAGGCCTTCGTCTCGAGCCTATCATTTTCGTCCCACTGGCGTTCGCAGGGACGCCCAGCCGCCCCACCACCCGCCCCACCGGGCTAGCGGCGTGTCCCTGACGACAATCGCGTCCTCTCCTCGGACTCCGTCGCCTCAGCAGCATGGGATGAAGATAGAAGCATGCGCAAGTGCGCGGAAGAGAAGGGAGCCGAGGTCCCTGGGAACGCCGCCCGCTCTCTAGAACTATACCTGTGCATGCGCAAGTGCCCTTTCTAGAGAGCGGGCGGCGGCTCCTTGGCGCCTCGGGCAGGGCCTTCGCGAGGGAGCGGCGGCGCGGCGTGTGGTTGGGTCGAGGTTTAAGGGAAGGGACGGGGATTTCGCTGTCTGGAGAAGGTGAAAGCACCAAAATGGGCCGAATGGTACCTGACCTTCAATCGGCCTGCTGCTAGTCTATTGGGCCGAATGCAGAGCCGTATTCGGCTCGGCTTCAATCGGCCTGCTGCTTGCAAGTCGGTGTGGCTCGCTTGCTCTGTTCCGCGTGAGCGGCACGCATCCTCTGTTCCACGTTGGTTCGGCGAGGTTATAAATGGCACAATCGACCGACGACCGCCACTGCCGTGTCGAAAACAGGACACGAGATTTGCTTGAATCATGGCGGCCGAGATCGGCGTGAAGAGTGCCAGGCCTGCCTCAGCCCCGTGCAAGCATGGCACACCACCTTCACGTCGGAGCGTTCCCACACGTTCCACATCGGCTGCGTCTCCGGCATCGCCTTCTGCCCGTTCTGCTCCGCTCGGTGGAGCGACACGCCGGCCGTTGTGGCACCGCCGGCGCCGCCCGGACGCTTCTGCCCCGTCATCTGTCGGCGGCCATCGTGGGAGCCGTCCCTGGCCGACCTGTTCCCAGAGCGTTCCCCATCGTCGAAGAGCTCCCAAGCTTTCTTGTTTCCATTGCCCTTCCCTGGGCTGGAGCCAATGCCTCCTCTCGTGTCTGAGCAGCAGGCACCCGCGCCGCCGCCGGAAGCTGAATCGACGCCAACGTGCGCCGTCTGCCGCGGAGACACGGGCGGCCGG
>LAPY01000053.1:170455-182116 GCA_000970635.1 Eragrostis tef
GCGGTGCGCTGCAGGTCGACGACGGCGTGCGCCGTGCGCGAGAGCTCGGCGGCGGCGTGCGCAGCTGAGCGGAACTGGAGAAAATGACCGCTAACCCTAGGCTCTGGTACTTATACTGCCGACCAAATCCCTCTCAATCGACCGCCAAAACTCCCGCTCTGCCTTTCCCTTCCCGCCGCTTTTCCCGCCTCGTCGATTTCCCGCGGCCATCGCATAAACGCGACGCGAAACGGACGTTTTGCCGTCCAGAACCGTTCCGCCGCCGTCCCGTTTCCTCCGTTTTCAACGTTTAAAAGCGTGTTTGACCGTGTAAACGGGAAAACCGTTTAACAGTCCGACTAGGGGCTAAACTCCACGAGAGGGTGCCGTTTACCGTCTAGACGCGTTTAAACGGGCGTCTAATTCCGTTTAGGAAAACGTGGTTGACATGGCTAGCTCTAATCTTTTGGTAGTCTAAAGGGGACGAAATTCTCTTGATTTTCTTCATTTTCTTCGAAGTATAGGATGACAACCTTTTGAATAAATAAATGCCAACAATGTACTCACCAAAGCTGCAATCGGACATACCTTTTATTTTGCAGATTGCTTCTATATGATCATGAAGGCCAGCTAGCTATATGATATTAATTAATGACAGTTGAAAAATCTTTAAGCAAAATAATTTGTGAAATTATGTTGTATGCCGACTTTGACATGTTGACACTGTAATATATATGAAACAATAGTTCCAGTCATATAAATTTGAATTAACTATCAAACATAATGCACGTCTAAAGTTTTAGATATTTGAAAGTACATAACAACACTTGTGTACACCTGTCATAAGATTTTTTTTCAATAATGTGAATTATACCTATAGCAAAATAACTTAATGTTCAAGCACAACAATACAATTTTATTTTATGGTTAAACATATTCCTGGATGATGCATATTGGTATGTTGATATAGAAGGCTTAGGCAATTAGTAAGATAGATTACCTTAGCTTTCAGTATGCTTGACTACGTTACATTGGTTGTTTGCAAAAATCCAAGCATGCTTGCAGATTCGGCAATTAGCAATGCTCTTTTTTTCTAATAGAACTTTCAATGTGAGAAGACAATATGCCAAAACTGATTATCATAATTGTTTGATTTGTTTTTTTAAACATTATTCCAGATTTAAAGAACATCACTTGTATAATCTCAAGAGAGCCTCGAAGAATATGAAAGCATTAGATACTCACCTTTGTCTCTCTGTTTTTCTTTTTCGACTGCACCTTTGTCTCTCTTTAATAAAGTCTCTTGTGCGTGAAAGTCAGAGTTGATAGCCTATGATTGTGTTGTGCCGCCGTCAACAGGGCAGCAAGACAGGGGACACGACTTTGAATTTTTCCATCAGGCTACATCGAGCTGCAGCTTCCAGTTCCTTCGACACCTAGCTATACATTACATGCACCAGAAAACACACGCACCAGGAAGCTATGTAAGTCGGAGTTGCTGGAGTTCTTGTGCTTGGATATAAAGTGCTCCAACGGCTCGGCTTACAGGTGCGGTAGGATGCATGCAACTGCTGCTCTTACCCCGGTAATAAGTTTGTTGCCTTGTTGAAAGTATCGAGCGAGTAGTAAAACAATGTATATCGTTCTTCCTAGCAAAAGAGGAACTCGATAAATTGGACATGAAATATCCTAAAAAAAAACAGAATTACGAACTGGATTAGTACTCAACAGGAGACGCCATGGATGACAGCAGCAAGGAGGCTGCTGGATAGCTACACGACCGATGAACCTGAGGCCGCCTTCCGGAGCATATCAATCGTCAAGCTCTACGGTGGCGGCGGGGGCGGCACTCTGCTTCGTTTCCTTATGCCGTAGCCAATGTTCCGTGGTACATGGGAAAACCTAGCCTGGAAGGCTTTACGTGAGATGTGTGAAGATAATATAGATCGATTCGTTTTAATCGAGGTTTGCGTGGAGAAGCCTATACGTTTACGGTTTACGTGAGATGCTGCATACACGTGAGAGAAGGGAGGAGGAAGATAATAGATCCATTAATTATGTGGGAAGGATAACATAAGATCTAAGGGCACTGTTAAGCATCTCAATTAACGGTTGGATGTTTTGCTTTTTTTTAGAATTTCTAAGATTTTTTACCGTTTAATGTGAGGGCTTTAAAAGAAGCCTTCAATTAGTAAACATAAGATTGTCCGCTATTACATCGAGGCCTCTTTGCAGCTCTGCGATAGTCGGTCCGGCGTTTGCTCGTTTTTAATATAATTCTGACTTTGTTTCTTATGAGCATTTGAGCATTTCAATGTACATCCACTCGGAGATGCCATGCCATGAAAAGGGCAACAAAAAAAGAACTGATGACTACGTGTGTAGACAAACGGACAAGAGTCACTAAGAAGACCCTGCCTCCTATGCAAATGTATTGTGTGTCAAGATAACAAATCTTTTACTGCTGTAAAGAAGAGCAATTGTGGTGAGTTGCGATGGTCGTCCGTTCCACGCCGCGGCATGTGCGGTCCTAGTGTTTTTGTTGATGCTGATATCGGAGGTCAGTGAGGTACAGGTCGTACCAGGTTCTATTATCATCCTAGAATCTTACCGACTCTCTCTCTCTCTCTCTCTCTCTCTCTCTCTCTCTCTCTCTCTCTCTCTCTCTCTCTCTCTCTCTCTCTCTCTCTCTCTCTCTCTCTCTCTCTCTCTCTCTCTCTCTCTCTCTCTCTCTCTCTCTCTCTCTCTCTCTCTCTCTCTCTCTCTCTCTCTCTCTCTCTCTCTCTCTCTCTCTCTCTCTCTCTCTCTCTCTCTCTCTCTCTCTCTCTCTCTCTCTCTCTCTCTCTCTCTCTCTCTCTCTCTCTCTCTCTCTCTCTCTCTCTCTCTCTCTCTCTCTCTCTCGCGGGTGGATGTGTACTTATAGTTCATCGGTGCTGGACATGGTTCACAAAACCGCTCCGGTGCGGTTGGAAAATGTATGTCTATGACAGTCACAAACAAGTCCCACCAATCGATGCACGTTGCAAAACTCTGATGATGGTGCTGTATGCATGGGCGGAGCCAGTGGAGACTATCCTGGGCTCCGTCCCCCCTTGCCTGTGACAAAAACATGAGGATTCAAGCAGCCTAGCCAAAAACCAATTCATGTCAGCAAGGTATGAGTCCATGGGAGCCAATGCAAGCCCGTAGGCAGTATACACAAACATCTCATGTCCTGCCATCTCATTCATTCATGTTTCTCGTCACTAGTTATTTGCATCCCACGACCGCTTGAGTTGGTGGAAGAAAGAAAGGTGGGGGGAGGATATCCTTTCTTGCGTTGGCAGCGTCCGAACTGGTGCTCACCTGCAGCTTGCAGGTTCAATGCGATCTTTCTCTAGGATCCTTTTCTTTATATTTTTATCATTCTTAGGCTTTGGCATACTGAAATTTACTTTAGCACAACGTAATTTGTAGTGTAGCCATATCACTTAGAATCCGTTTGCAAAATTCTTTGTGTCACGCTCCGCCACTGGCCGTATGACGGACTCATATCATGTTGGCATAGAGGATCGTGATTGATGCTAGTGTTGGAGGATATACCAGCTCTTGGTCTCATCGTGAAAGTGTATTTTACCTCATCTTACCATTGGTTGTTGGCTTATTCCGAAGGGAAATAGAATTGGTCATTCAGATGTAAAATTAGTTTGATTTTCTTATTTGTAACGTGGTTGAATGTGTGTTTTTTAGTTTGTAGACGTAAAATCCATAACTGAAATGAAAGTACAGTTATTGAAGAAGCTTCATAGGCACTCTAGACTAGCTTCGTGCCACCGCACGACGAGGTCTCGGATGGAAGAAGTAGTTCGTGCGTGCGTCATCAGCCGAGCAACGCCGCAACAGGGAGTCTCCGGCGTCCGGGACGTTTCGTGTCGACACGACCGACCGAAAAGGTTCGTTCCACACGCCGGCGTCCTCGAATCCGCGCAAGCAAACGTATCCGCTCGTCGCGCCACCATCTCTCTCTCTCTCTCTCCTGATCAAGTGCCTCGATGCCCTGTCAGCATCGGCTAGATGTCGAACTGCTGAGCAAGATCACTCACCTTTACTCCAGCGATTGACGACTGTACTGGTGCCATCTCTTCTCGTGTTCAAACGATCGAGGCGCAAGGATCCAGCGCGGCATAGATGCTTCGCGTACCTGAGACCGATGGAATGATGAAAGGCGAGAGGCACCGAATAAGTGGCAGGCACGAGTAGCCTTTTTTGGGCCTTTGCTAAACGCTGCTTCGATTCTCTTCCAGCTCGTACTTAACCGACGGACGATTCCCTCCCTGTGCTTTCCAACGAACCCGTCCCTTCCGACTCCATTTAACCCGGCTCCTCGCTTGCCCTACCCTGCCTCGTTCATCTGCTCTCGATCTCAAGAGCCAGAAAAGTTCTCGTGGACTCTGTCGATCGCGAGAACGCCAGGAAGGAGGGGAAGAGGCAGTTGCACGCCTTCGTCGTCCCACACACAGTCTGAGGTAAGTGAGAGTGATGCCGTGCTCCACTCTGCTCGTGGTGACTTTGGGTTTTAGGAGAAACAGGAAGGCTAGCTTGTGCTCGCCTAGTCATCTCTGTTTAGATTGGAGACAGCGAAACACTTGTGCGTTTTTCTTTTCCACTCTGTATCCTGGTGACGATTGCGACCTCAGCTGAGTTCGTTCATATTGGGACGGTTGAGGACTAAATTGATTTGCGGCCGCGCCTAGAATGTGATCTATTTGGGCCGTTCATCTTAAGCACCACAGATTAGTAGTACTGTTGCAGCAGATCTGCACCTGAACGGTCTAGATAGACACTTAAGTGCACATGAGAAAAACCGCTTTAGATCGAGTTACTCGGCTTATCTTCACTCGAACTAAGCATGCAGATAGACTTCATTTTTAAGTTTTAACCAATATATTTGACCGATAGAACTCTTGCCGGCGCGAGTTCAAAAATCATGCAGCTACGGTAGCATAGTACTGTTTCTGCTCGGCAAAAAGCTTGCGAGCCATGACTGTAGTTTCCATGCAAGTGAAGACCACCGGTGGTCTGTTGCCTGTACTCTGAAACTGAACCTGCTCTACTCAGACGTGACCGTGTTATTTTTCTCCCGTTTTGCAGGCCGCACTTATAAACACTCCAACGATCGCACGATGCAGCTGGTGCTGGTGATCTCGCTGCCGCTGGTGGCCCTCGTTATAATCATCGCCGTCATCCTCTGCATCATCTGCCGCTGATCACGGCACCAAATCCCCCGCTCTCCAGCACCATGGGCTGGGCTGGGTGGATTCCATGGCGTTATTCGCCTGTTCATCAGCACCTTATGATTTTGTAATGACAGCTAGTAGCGTGGGTGTGCGTGTGTATCCACTATACCTGTTGTGAATTGTGATTCGATCATTTGATTAGTTGTCACCCTCTTGTCTTTTCCTTTTATTTTTGACTCGAAAAAGGCACCGATTCCACACACACCATCATCCACGCAGTGTCGGCACTAGCTTTGTCTTCGTAACGAAGAAATTTTCTCGAGCTTTTCTTTCTTTTCATTTGGTAGCGAGACGTGAGCGTGCTGTGAGTGTCATCGTATGGTTACTGAGGAGTGACGAAATGGCCAATGACCAAGCAGCGGCTCAGGCAGCTCTTCTAGCTGGCTTTGCTCGCCTCTCACTGTCATGCACGCACCGTCCAGTCCAGCTAGGTTCAGGCCTCCGGCGCGGCGCGGCACGTGGCCCGCGTTTTCGCGTCGCCTTTCTCCTCTCCTCGGCTGAATAATTTAACGGGCTCCCACCACCCGACCCGCGTCGCCTTCTTCGCTTTCCTTTCCGTCGCGCTCTCGCGACTCGCCTCTCTTCTTCCCCGTCGGCATCTCACTAATTGCGCCCTGTCGTCTCCCTTCCCCGGATTACTGGCCCGAGAGGAGCCTGAAGTGCAGAGAAGAGCAGCTCGATCCGCGCAGGTACTGCCCCCTACACCTCCTTCAGTTGTCTGTCCTTTCGCAATCCGTCCGAGGATTCCGTCTGTCGCCTGCGCCATTCCCTGCGCGGCCTGCCCAGAATCTATTCGGTTTGAGGGCTCAAGGTGTATTTGTGTAGTTCTAGGCTTCATGGTTATTGCCATGATCGGATCCACTCCCCCGTGGAGCCGCAAAAAAGCAGTTTCGTCTTCCTTTTACCTCGTTTTTGTGATGAAATCGGAATTTTCTTTTGCGTCTCAGAGCTTTGTCTCTCCATGCGTCGGTGATTCTAGGTGTTCCGAAAATGGATATGCTGCGCCGCCAATAGTGTTATGCTTAGATCAGGACTGCGCACCCCACTGATTTGTGTAGCTTTCAGTTGAAACCAAAATAATTGTTTAAACGAGCTAGCTCCAGGCTCCAGCACACTTGATGCATGCGTTAGGAAATGGAGCAGTTGAGGAGCAAGTACTGTACCATTCAATTATTCTAGACCAGGTTGCAGGTTTCGAGACTCATCTGTTGACTAGTGGACTGATCCAGTCAATACCATGCCAAGTCATACTCGTAATCAAATTGTCAAATGCATGAAAGAGCTAGTAATAGGCTAAGTGCTGAGCACCAGCCACCAGATAGTCTAAGTTACAGGGAAAGCAAAGATGATATCATCCGTTGTCATCTCATATTCTTATTCGAATCCAAGGAAAGAACCAGTAGTGAGCCAACCTATCTACCTCCTACCAGGCTATCACCTTCTGTAATGTGCTCTGTTCTAGAAGTCATATGAGTACTTCGATCCAAATGGCCACACCGACAAAGAATCAGTTCGTGTCGGGTGTGTCTTGATTCAAGTATTATCTCTTTTGAAGCGAACTGGATTCTTCGTCTCACCAACAAACTCCATGGCTGTGGTTTCATCCACCAGGTTAAGGTCATGTGTCGAATAACTTAACATTTAGAATTAGTCCCGTGCTTCTTGTCTTCTGAATTCCTTAACCTGTTGGGTTCGAAGCTTCACACAATTGTTGTTGATGCGTGGTTAGCGTAGTTGTAATATTTTTTTCGAGAACGTGCGGAGCACGTATTTCATTAAGAAGAAGAAGAAGTACAAATTATTACAAGAGACCCGAAGGCCTAGAAAAGTTAAGCAAAACACAACAAAGAAAGAACAAAGCGACCTAGAAGCTAAGACCTACGACACACAACCTAAACCTCCTCGACGCGCCAGGGTGAGAAGATCCTCCATGGCTTCACAAACATCGAGGATGCCAATAGTTGAGCTTCATGATCTCCAAACTTCTTAGGCAAGAGCGACCGCGACCAACCGGAGAGCTTGAAACACCTTTTCAAATCTCCAGACGACGCAAAGACAATGCAACGATGTTGCAATTAGCATGAAGACGCGGCCATAGACAGGGGATGCCCCGGAGGCTATTTGGACAATGCAACTCCACAACATGACGGAGAGGAGGTTAGCAGCCTTAGAGATCTTACGACCTGAGCGACCGATCTTACACCCTGAGCGACTGATCTTACGACCTGAGCAACAGATCTTACAACCTGAGCGACCTTTGACGACCCGCATCAAACCGCGGTGAAAGAGGGGTTAGCGACCTGAGCAACCTAAGCGACCTTTGACTAGAAGAAATAGGCACTCACGATGAGTACAACAAACAAGAAGGGAGGGGGAGAGGACTCCCGTAACCAAGGGCAGGCGAGAAGAAGGGGCCTTGCCACAGAACCAACGACTTTGCCAAGGCCTCACTACGTCATCGTCGCATCTGTGTAGATGTAATTCAATTCCTCGAAGTTGTACAGAAGTTCAGGGAAAATACATACTAGCACCTCTAAACATTAATGTTACAAGTCTTTTGCAATAGCTAATGGTAATAGAGAAGTATAATGTGAGCTTTGATCTGTTCTGCAGGGAGTCGGGATGGAGTTCGTGCTGATCATATCTCTGCCGCTCCTCATCTTGATCATCATCGTCGCCGTCGTCCTCTGCATTGTCTGCCGTTAGCTGAATCCTAAATGGCCACAATGATATTCAGTCCATCCTCCCTGTGATCATACCATGTGTTAATTGACTTAGTATATCATGATCTAATAGACCTCTTTTATCTCCATTGTTGTGTGATTAATTGCTTTATCTTTTTTTCCGTTGAAAAAGAGGCGTTTTTTTTATTAAAAAGGCGTTGATTACTGATACATTCATGCTGTTACTACGGGAGATTGGGTACCTGACAGATTATCTTTTCGTTCTACTGCATGGTTCGAGATCAGAATGTCTCAGGAGAGTTGGCTCTACAGCCCGCCACATGGAAAATGGGGGTTCTATTCTCTGATAGCTGTGCGAATCTGCGATCTGTTGTGCGTCTATTTGCGCTTTGTACCGTTTGTCTCGCCGCCCCACTAGGAAAGGCGAAACAGCAACCCTCTTTTTAAGCAAGAAACGCAAAGCGAAGCTGCTGGTTAAGGGTGCATTTGGTGCCGCTCCTGCGCGCGAGTTGTTCTCGCAGCTTTTCTTTGTGCGATCCGGCAGGCGGCTTTGTACGAATTTTGGCCCTGTTTGATTCTAAGGCTAAATTGGCAAAAAAAGGCAAATGGCTAAAACTTTAGCTCATGGGTCACCGAACGAGAGGCAAAAACTTTAGGCCTAAAGAGCAAAATGGGCAAAAACTGGAGCAAAAATTTAGCTCCGAAAGAGCCCTAAAACGGGCTAAAACTCGCATGCATTGTAATTTAACTTTGAATTGTGGCCGGTAATGTTTGATTTGTATGAATTTTCATATATTTGCATGGTGTTACATAGGTTTGGAAATATTTGAGTTATTTTAAAGAAAAAAAATGATCTTTTGCTCATAGAAACGAACACCCCGGGCTAAAATTTAGAAGCCTAAAGTTTAGCTCCAAAACTTTAGAGGCAAAACTTTAGGGGCAAAACTTTAGCCCCCAATAGAAACAAACAGCCCCTTTGTATGGATTAATGATGTTCCCCCCTTTGAAGTTGCAGCTAATTTTTATTTGAACCTTGCTATACGTCCGTCTAGCGTCCGACTGTAGAGCAGCTGCCATAGATTCACATCAGGCAAAACAGGTTCAAGGATTCACGGCCGTAGATCAGCTGCAGTCGGAACAAAGTCGAACACACTAGTACGTGAAGCTATTCCCTTTTTATTTTTGCCTTGAGCTATGATCTAGCAAGTGTTACAGACCGGAAGAATACATTGCCGACAAAGCGGTGACATGTCATCTAAGCACTCAATCATCTTAGAAACACTTGGCAGTCAGCATATGCGGCTCCATGTGATTATATAGAACTGTAAACAGAAGAACAAGAAACCAAAGGAATAACCACGAAGGTCCGTAGCGAATAGCGATCATCCAAGGCTATCTTGAGACGAGACAGAAGAAGGATCACACACTTTCACTCCTGAATCGAAACAAAAAGTTCGATCACAAGATTACACAAGCCCACGCCAGGTGAATGGCACACTTTTGCCCAGCTAGGAGTCTTTACATAGGGACGTCAACACATGAAAACCTATATTCAACAACAAAAAACTATTTATGGTCATAAATTTCGTCCTTTCACATGTCCGCTAACCACTGGAATACATTTGGTCCCATGTCTTCTGTTCTTTCAGGAGTTTCACCACGTCATCCCCTATATTGCAAACCTTGCGGATCAATAAGGAGAGGATGCAAGACTGAGATCACAAACATTGGTTGCACGCCTGCAGCGAAATGGATGAAAACGGTTAACTCTGGAAGGCTTGAAGCATCGAGGCCGTTGGTGCTGTTCAAACTTGATACTGTACAGATTTGGAGCGAACACAAAATTCAGATTTCTTCTTCTATGTCAAGTACTCCAAAGACCGATTTGAGAGTTTGTTAGTGCCTCTGCTGTAACTGACGAAATGCAGAAACAAACAACTGATTTGGCAGTAAGCCAGTAAGTTGAATCTAGCAAGCTGAATATGATGCCAATTGATTCTATAATGAGCTGATGTATTCCCAGGAGAATGCGAGCATGAGACGTTTGCGCTGCTAGATCACTTAAAAGGCCTTTTGCTTCATGCTTCCATATAAACCATATGTCATGGGTTTCTGTCTGCCAAAGAAGGCAACATTTGCACTGTAAAAATGAAGCTATCTTTCCCATCCAAACCGTCTCTTACACAAATCTCAGAAACAGATGCATGCCACAGATAATTTCGACATTGATTCATCAGAAACAATGTTTCTAATAGAAAATGCAGAACAGAGGAAAGGATAGAGGTCCCCATGCAGTATACTCATGTCACGGTGAAATAAAATAGTAAAGGATTTTTTTTTCTGGATTTCCCAAGTCAGAATACCAGACATTGACCTTCATCTGAGCTCCAAATTTTTTTTTCACAAATAATTTGTTCAGAGAAGTAGAGAACACAAGTCTAGAAGAACATTTTCTCCTACCTTTCATTTGCAAAATCTAAGCTAAAAATAGAAGGTCTGATACTCTGATGATCAATGTTAGAGTGGTATCAATCAATCAATTCAACTCAGAAGCCCTGACTATTTATACTTAAAGTTGGATGTGGGACAAGATTTGGCAATTAAGGCAGTTAAAAACTGACACAGACTGCATACATTCTGTGATGGTGCTCCCTTGTAATATGTCTGTATCACTTCAGTCAACGAGGATACAGAATAATGTAAGCGCAGCACAATAAATCCTTCAAAAATGAAATTTAGTTTTGAAGAAAGAAGATAGGATATGCCAATTTTGTTTTCACCACCAGTCTATGGTCCAGTAAAGTAAAAATAAGCCAATGCAATCCATTGTTCGAAAAAAAAAGCAATGCAGTCCTGCTAAGTAGAAATTTCGATGATGAAAACAAAACTTTGAGGGAGGGAGGGGGGCATCAAACCTCTCTTCCAAAAAGCACAATGCATAATGAATGCAAGAATAATGTGTGGGAGCGCATGAAGCCCCCTGAAGGATCAAACACTTCCTCAAAACAAGAATCCAACAGATACATGTTTATTTCTATAAGGTTTAGACAGACAAACGAATGTTTTAATTTCAAGGGTGCTTTCATAAAAAGCTTAACAAACCACTACAGAGAAAATGCAGGTATCGATATCAATGGGTTTCAATAATTGTTCTCCTAAAAAGGGTTCAATAATTGCATACCGAAGTAGTAGTGATGGGGAAACCGATCCGGATCCACCAAACATACCACCCCGCCCCCAAAAGCATCATTATCCAATCTCCTTTATTGAATCTAAATCAAAATCTCAGAGCCCCACAAATATCTTGAAACATATACTGTACATTTTTTTTGTCCACGAGCTGCTCAACAACCAAGCTAGGAAAGCTAAAATGGATCAAGGCCCCAAGACCCATGTGCCTAACAACTCTTAGAACATTTCAGAAATCACTACGTAATACCACTCAATGAGATGCAGGGATCAGCATCAGTACGTTGCAAGCTAAGCTCAGATTCACTTTTCTTAACGTAGCATTTCAGCAATCAGCAGTTGCATTTTCAGGCACCTGCCCAGTAATTGGGTGATCAAGAACACCTTGGAGCAGCAATCAGCATCAGAACCGATGAGAGAAGAAAGAAGAGCGGAGAAGAGGCTTACATTACATCCGGCAAGCGCTGCGGGGTCCTAGTGCTTCTTGCTCCGCGCGGGCTGCCTGGACCCGTCCGTGGCGAGCCTGTAGATCC
>LAPY01000053.1:209399-222992 GCA_000970635.1 Eragrostis tef
TGGGGGGGGGGGTGGGGGACAAACAGCGGAACATTTTGTATCAAAGGGTTTAAGTGGCCGCAAATACTTGATGCAGTTGCAACCATCTTTCTCATAAACTAGCTTTCATTTCTGAATCTTGGCATGTTTGCAGGATCCTGGCCGTGAACCTAAGGACAGAAAGAGTGCTGATGAAAGAGAAAAAGCTTCTATTCAACTTGTGCTGCTGCAACGAACTTCTCTGAAACCTGACGTAAACATCGAAGCAAAGTTCAAGTTCTTGATCTACGATCAAATGTATGGAAACCATCACGGATGTGAATTTAAGACTGCATCTATCTTACTAAAAGTTCAACATTTTGTGCTTTTTTGCGGGTCTGATTTTTCTACTATGGTAATAAGAATTCCTGATTTTCCTTTAAAAAAAGAAATTACTGAAGCTAGATGATAGAAGCTCAATCCATTATGCTAACAATGCAGTATTTCCTTCAGTAGCATTCTGTGTAGAAAGAAAAGTTTCAATCACATACTCAGATACACTTGGCAATGCTATGGGATTGTTGCAGTTAGTCATCGTTTTCAGACTGCAAGCGACCGCTGTATCTTATGCGTGACTCCTCTCAACACACTGAAGAAATGTTCTTCCGGCTACAGCTGTGTCTTTGGCCTGGAGCTCATCAACTCACCACTAAAAAGGCCAATGATAGTTCAGTAACGGTGTTTGTTCAGAAGGCGAGTGCATTCAGCTCCCGTGAAGCAGTTACTTGGGACATCGAAAACTTACTCTGAAGAAGCTGCTCTCCAGTGTTTGAGATCGGTGGACACAAATGGTAACATTGTTCGAATCTGAATTTTAAATGTTTGATGTGATCTCAAGTTCCTTCAATCTGAATTCCACTTTACTACCCTTAGCACCAGTGATGCAACATGTTATCAGAGCCACCGATTGGGATGTAATTTTCTTTCATGTAATAAGTCTTAGTATGTCATGCAATCTTCTTCAAATCAGTGGCGGGCCTACATGGGTTCAAGGGTATTCAAATGAATACCCATTATTTTTGACAAAACATTTTGTATATGTTATATATCACATGCATTTGCGTCTAAAAACCCAAGAAAAAAGGCTTGACTAGACATTTATCTCGGCCGATCTACCCATTGTTAGCCGCCTGGCCCAAAAGCAAAATTGGTTGATCGGTTCTAGCAATGAATCATCCTTTGTTGCCACTCTCGTTCCAGGCTGGTGCAATCGATTCACGATGGATCACGACTGTTCCGCTCTTTCATGCTAAGGCATGTGGTGGCAGGGATGGAGGAAGGTCAGACGACGAGCTAGAGGGCAGCGTTGTTTCCTATCTTCATCTACAGTCAACAATCATTGCTGCCTAGGTCTTCCGATCGCTCCAAAAGATCGCCGGCAAAAATCACAATCAAATGTTCGTAGTGTTTGATCGTTTAGTGCTTCTATGTGTTAAACAGTTTCAAGTTGAAATCAATCATGTTAGCACTCATAATTTCGGATGTCCAAAAAAAATTATCATTATAAATTTTGAATACCCATGGTCTAAATCCTGGGCCCGCTCCTGCTTCAAATGCAACACTATCTGCATATGCCTTGCATTTGGAGCGGGTTTAGAGATATAGAGGCTGCTTGGATCCCAGCCACGGGTGGTCGCGCCGCCGTTACAGTGTGGCACCGAAGAATTAACATGAACCAAGCACTTTTTCAACACGCCGAACCTTGGGCGTGGCAAAACGAGGCGGAGAACCAAGCAGGCTCATAATTAGGACTCTAGTTGTAGAGTCTTTATCCTAGTCTTAAGATTGAGTCATGTAACCCATATATATTGGCCCCTATGGGGCTATTATCAATACAAGTTATATTCATAATACAACCTACCTACTTTATTGCATAGTTTTTAAAAGTTTTTACATTAGAAACCTGAACATTCAGTTATCAAAACATAAGATACTACAATACGAAGACCTGAAATGAACCAAGTCAAAATTATGACAGTGTTCTATTTTCAGGTACCTAAGAATGTACCCCTCTGGCTCTAACAATAGCGGGGAGTTTCTCTCCGTGTACCTGGATATGTGCCAGCCAGAGACCTCCCACGAAAGCTCAAGAGTGCTGGTAGAACTGAGCCCGTCCATCAAAGACCAGGAGACAATCACAATAAACTGACAGGTTCTTCACTAGTAGTTGAACTTTGCCGCACAATGATTGACAAAAGCATAGTTTTTTTCAAAAAAACATTTGCATCTTCCAACTAATGATTCAAGCATTGTTTCGCTTCGGGGGTACAGGAAATGAGTGCAGGCCGGTGCCAGTTTTCGTTCAAGGAGAAGGGCGATGGCTGGGGATGGGAGAAGTTCATGTCATGTCACTGAAGAAGTTCAGTGACTCATCGAAGGGTTACCTCGTGAAGGGTAACTGCTGGATCGAGGCAGATGTTGCCATCATTGCCTCGTCCAAGATGGAGTAGACATACTAAGACTGTGGACAAACGAGTGTTTGTATGTGCGCGCCATCTTAGTTGCAATTTTGCAACGGTGCAGATGTGGGGCTTTGTTTCTTTGAAACTGTCTAAACTCTGAAAGTTCTGAAACCTGCAATGGTAGATGGTGTGACGACTGACATTTAATCTGGTGTGTTGATTGTTTCATCTGATAGCTATATGTTTTACCGTGACATTGTTCTCCGGTGTGCATGGAATGTTTGGTTGTGTTGTTAAGCAACTCCAAGCCTCCGTAAGCCAGTAAGCATGGGACCTTTCGTAGTTGACACCATCCATTTTGCTGATAGAATGGCTGTGATGGAATGTCCTGAAGATAGATGGTCAGCCTGGGAGAAGGACTACAGGAATGCCGCACGGAGTCACAGATGCTGATCACGTCGTCAAATGTCACTTTGCGATGCCGGCACCTGGGCGAAACAGAGAAATCCCTCGGCTACAGCCTACAGTACACCGGAGACAGAGTTGTGTAGAGACCGCCGACCGGGGTTGGGATGAACGCATTGGTTTCAGTAACGGCACCCATGTAGATTGTAGAGCAAGTGTGGTTGAGCCATGGACGCACAGAAGGTTTACCCTATTCTGACTAAGGAAAGCAGGAAGATTCAGTTAGAGAAGTGTGGTTGAGCCATGAACATGTCGCACGTTTTCCATGTCCTTCCTTTTTGGTGCAGCGTTAAATTGCCACAGTTTTGTAATATGTGCGCCACCCAGATGCTTTCACTAATTTGTGAGAATTACTGAGGAGTGTGATTGTAGCTAGAATCATCTATACAAAACTTTTCCTGTCAATAACTTAGGATTATATACTGGATTGCTTCTGCTTTTAATGAACTCTGAATTTGTCACGTCAAGAAAACTCTGTAATTCTGTTTTTTTTTATTGGGTGGAAAATGGTTTCCTGCTTCAAATGCAACACTATCTGCATATGCCTTGCATTTGGAGCGGGTTTAGAGATATAGAGGCTGCTTGGATCCCAGCCACGGGTGGTCGCGCCGCCGTTACAGTGTGGCACCGAAGAATTAACATGAACCAAGCACTTTTTCAACACGCCGAACCTTGGGCGTGGCAAAACGAGGCGGAGAACCAAGCAGGCTCATAATTAGGACTCTAGTTGTAGAGTCTTTATCCTAGTCTTAAGATTGAGTCATGTAACCCATATATATTGGCCCCTATGGGGCTATTATCAATACAAGTTATATTCATAATACAACCTACCTACTTTATTGCATAGTTTTTAAAAGTTTTTACATTAGAAACCTGAACATTCAGTTATCAAAACATAAGATACTACAATACGAAGACCTGAAATGAACCAAGTCAAAATTATGACAGTGTTCTATTTTCAGGTACCTAAGAATGTACCCCTCTGGCTCTAACAATAGCGGGGAGTTTCTCTCCGTGTACCTGGATATGTGCCAGCCAGAGACCTCCCACGAAAGCTCAAGAGTGCTGGTAGAACTGAGCCCGTCCATCAAAGACCAGGAGACAATCACAATAAACTGACAGGTTCTTCACTAGTAGTTGAACTTTGCCGCACAATGATTGACAAAAGCATAGTTTTTTTCAAAAAAACATTTGCATCTTCCAACTAATGATTCAAGCATTGTTTCGCTTCGGGGGTACAGGAAATGAGTGCAGGCCGGTGCCAGTTTTCGTTCAAGGAGAAGGGCGATGGCTGGGGATGGGAGAAGTTCATGTCATGTCACTGAAGAAGTTCAGTGACTCATCGAAGGGTTACCTCGTGAAGGGTAACTGCTGGATCGAGGCAGATGTTGCCATCATTGCCTCGTCCAAGATGGAGTAGACATACTAAGACTGTGGACAAACGAGTGTTTGTATGTGCGCGCCATCTTAGTTGCAATTTTGCAACGGTGCAGATGTGGGGCTTTGTTTCTTTGAAACTGTCTAAACTCTGAAAGTTCTGAAACCTGCAATGGTAGATGGTGTGACGACTGACATTTAATCTGGTGTGTTGATTGTTTCATCTGATAGCTATATGTTTTACCGTGACATTGTTCTCCGGTGTGCATGGAATGTTTGGTTGTGTTGTTAAGCAACTCCAAGCCTCCGTAAGCCAGTAAGCATGGGACCTTTCGTAGTTGACACCATCCATTTTGCTGATAGAATGGCTGTGATGGAATGTCCTGAAGATAGATGGTCAGCCTGGGAGAAGGACTACAGGAATGCCGCACGGAGTCACAGATGCTGATCACGTCGTCAAATGTCACTTTGCGATGCCGGCACCTGGGCGAAACAGAGAAATCCCTCGGCTACAGCCTACAGTACACCGGAGACAGAGTTGTGTAGAGACCGCCGACCGGGGTTGGGATGAACGCATTGGTTTCAGTAACGGCACCCATGTAGATTGTAGAGCAAGTGTGGTTGAGCCATGGACGCACAGAAGGTTTACCCTATTCTGACTAAGGAAAGCAGGAAGATTCAGTTAGAGAAGTGTGGTTGAGCCATGAACATGTCGCACGTTTTCCATGTCCTTCCTTTTTGGTGCAGCGTTAAATTGCCACAGTTTTGTAATATGTGCGCCACCCAGATGCTTTCACTAATTTGTGAGAATTACTGAGGAGTGTGATTGTAGCTAGAATCATCTATACAAAACTTTTCCTGTCAATAACTTAGGATTATATACTGGATTGCTTCTGCTTTTAATGAACTCTGAATTTGTCACGTCAAGAAAACTCTGTAATTCTGTTTTTTTTTATTGGGTGGAAAATGGTTGCAGCAAGAAGGAATGCTCACAGCACGTGAGTAGTACTATTTCTGATGAGGAAGCCAGAAACGCGATTTAGCAAATGCAGTTGATCTCCTCTCCTATCCAACTAAAAAAACGGTGGCTACTGACTAATGGACTTTGGAAAATATAATTACATTTCACTTTCTTCTCCCTTGCCCCAACCACTCAATAACTACTCTCTGCCCTTTATAATTTTTGTCATTCTTGCTGCCTCTCTGGGGAAAGGAAAAAAATAATCACTCCGAAATGACCTTGCTCCAAGATCGAACGGACTTTTGCAACCTGTCTCTCTGGCTAAAAATATCACTCCGAAATACCGTTTATGCCCCCGTACCGAGTGGAAATGGCAGCAGGCCCTGCTTCACTTGCCCTTGGCCCTGCCGCACCGGCGCAGATTGCAAAACCCCACCTTTCACCTTTGCCTCCTACTAGGGTCTTGCTCCAAGCCTCTGCCCTCCAGCCCAGTCTAGGGCATTGCGAGGTAAGTTCAATCGATCCCCCAACCCAGATCGTTCTCGCATCTCTCTTTCCTGTCCGTGGTAAAGTTTGCTGCTTTTGCCGGTTTGGTGTCATATAAGATTGGAAGCGGATGATTGGGGGAAAAGGAGATAATTTGAGCACCCAGCAATGTTGCGTGATCGGCGTTCCTAGGTTTCTTAAGAGGAAAGAGGATCTGCGGGGTTTCATGTGGTTTTGGCATCATCCCTCAAAGGTTTTTATTCGTTATTGGGGGGTGAATTGCGGTTCTTTTAAAGAACCTGCTTGTGGATAGGGCTTTGGCATCTTGATCTCACCCTTTCTTGCGAGAACCAATTATTTCCCTGTTAATTTTTTGCCGAAAATTTGCTCCGCCGTTATAGTTATTATTTCGATATGCAAGATTCTTCCAATTCTTAACTCTGCACTATCTGCTTAATGCTTAGTATTATGGTATGACTGTTGTTCTGTCTTGCAGTGGATTCCCAGAAGGGGAACTGGTGGAGATATGGGGAACTCTTGCTTTGCTGGTGTTTGTAAGAAATTTTCTTGGCTTTGCTTGTTGCTTGAATTATTGTGCTAGAACGTTGTTTGCTACTTGAACATAGTGCTACTGGTCGATTTCCTTTTTGATCCGAATTGTTCCCTCTATAAACAAAATTTATAAGAAATCAGAGTAGTTTGTTGTATAAAAAAAAGTAGGAAAACAGTGGACTGCAATTATGAACGCTTCAACTGCAGTCAATTTTTTTGTCTGATGCACTCCAAAAGTAAAAACGGGCACCTTGATCTTACTGATACAGCCGGCATTGATCCACACCATGGCACATGCAAAGTGAATAATAATACATGTCGTGTCATATTTTTCTGAACATTTGCACTCTTAATGTTACTACACAGCTGAAAAGAGAAATATGCTTCACTTTTCAAGTTATCATTTTGATAGAGTACTTGCCTTGGATAATTTGTCCTCTTATCTTTGGAGTGAAAAAAAGAGAACTAACATACGGTGCCATGAAAAAAGAGGTACCATGTGCTTCTTTCTAACCTGTCTGGTTAAGTAACCAGGTGCTCCCTATCATGGTAAACTGTGAGTTATTTGTCACAAGCGGTATTGTTCACTTTTGATTCAGATAGTTGGAATATAACGTAATTCAGTTTTCTCTATACGGAGAATGATTCTGCTTTTCCCCATTTCCCCTAGGTGAATTTTCCATTTGTAGTTTCTTTATGCAACACCTTAATCTGCTGAGTACATAATATGTTTATTGATTTTTTCTGTAATTTTTAATTTTTGAGTAATTGATGTGATTAATTTCAGCTCCTGCACTGGTAAAGACCAATGATCCAGCTTGTGAATGGAAGATTTATGGCTTCCCATATGTACTTGAGAGGGAAGCTATACCAATCTGTTCAGTTTCTTTTCCTAGCTGTGGATATGAGTGGTATGTACAACTACCTCTGTATTTTAAAATTTAAAATAATGATGCTGGATTGTACAAATTTTCATTAACTTACCCAGCATGCAACAAGCATGAGCCAAAATCTCATTTGACTTGTCAATGATGCCATTGTTCCTCAAGTCATAGCCAAGCACAATTCCTTGGAAAAAAGGAATTTGTTTTCTTTCGTCAGTTCAATATTATAGTGTAAGCTTCTTTTCTGCTCATCGATTTATTTACAGGTACCTTAAGTTGAGCCCAATGCATAAAACATGGCGTTGGAATTCCATATGTTGCCCTTTCTCTTGCGCTAAGGCGAGGCAGTCTCAAGCCAGATTACATCTTGAATGCAGTGTTCGAGTTGTCAATGTACAACCATTCAAAAGGAACTTATCATGGATGATGCAAAGGTAGTCTCATCAACATGTTCTTTCAAGAACCACTGGATTGTAGCTTGAATTCCTTAATGGTTCAAAGCTTCATCATTAAGTCCTTAAATATGAAACGACATAGGACATTATATCGAACTTCTATCATTGTAACTCAATGTGAATGTAATTTGATGTAGTCCCATGTTATTTTCTACAACTTTTCATATTATTTAGTTCAAAATTTTGTATTTGCTCATGTCTATTTGGTCTGTAGACTTCCTACTTAATATGTTGAGACACTGCTAAGTTGATCAGCTCTTTGGAGCATGTAGAAATGGCACCCTTCGTATGTTCATCCTTCTATTATCTACAGTTGCAAACACTAGCAGTACACACATTTTTAACTGGTATTTTGACTTGTTCATAAAATATTGCCTGGGTGGATAGAAGCAGTTTACATTGCTTGAGTTATATGCCTATGTCCAGCTTGAGTTATTCTTAGGAGATTCGGCTGATATGGTTACCTTTTACCATGAACAGCTACCTACAACTTCAATGTCAAGAATGTGCACTCGGAGAAAAAATGCTTGATTCCTCTAGATGAACTACTGAAATCATCGGATTTTCTGATTGATGATAGCTGTATCTTTGGTTTGAGGATATTAAGAGCGGATGTCATTTCTCCTAAAATGATGTCTGCCGTGTTTCCAAAGAATCAGATCACTGTTCAGAATCTATTCCTGCAGAAGAAGGAATTCATCAAAGGGACCTACACTTGGACCATTGACAACTTCATTGGCTCAAAGCTTGAGATCTGTTCTCCCGCGTTTGAAGTTGGTGGACATAACTGGTATGGATCTGTTATTGTCCTGTATAATTGATTTATATGGTAATATGGATATTATTAGTCATTTCCTGTGTGAATGTATCGATCGGCTTAACATACAAAGTTGGACTGATACGTCCATGATGGCTAGAAGCTAGTATAAGAATCTTTCATAGCCGTTTTTTTTTCATTCTATGTCAGGTACATCAACATCCATCCACTTGGTGATCAGTATAGCACTAAGTCACTTTCTCTATACTTGCACCTGCATGACCCAAGCAAGCTTCCTTCTGAGTCTGGGATGATGATTGAAGTGACACTGTCCATCGTCAACCAAAAGAGTGGAAAGCACTACATCAGTACAGGTTCAGCTCTCCTTGATATCAATCTATCACCGTATCATCAAATCTATCAACCAATCCTTTCTCCTATCTTGAGCCAAGCTTACTTTGTCGCAATCACAGGCCGCTGCCCGTTTACTGGAAAGAATTCCTGGGGACGGCCGAACTTCATTCCACTGAAGACATTGAATGATCCATCCAGAGGCTATATCGTGGGTTCGAACTGCATCGTGAAGGCAGATATCACTATCATCGGATCTTCCAACAGTGGTTAGATCCGGGATATCCTGAGGAAGGGATAATGCACTTGTGCTCAGACTAATATGAACATAATAGTCATTAGTCGTGCCTAGTTATGATCTTGGTATGGGTAGCAGAGTTGAGAAACTGAGGATGCCATGCAGTACGCTTATATATATTTGGCATTCGGATTGATATGTTTTTTTTTCTCTTGAACGGAACTACAGCAAGGGAGGCCCCTACTGTGTGATTGATATGTTGTTTAGGCAGTAGTCCCTTGTTAATTATATACGTATCTGAAGCAATTTCGTTAATTATATATACGTACCCTGTTCCTGTCCACATGTTTCAGATATATGGTGTATCTAGACTAGTGGGGAACTGAGAACTAGAAGTTAAGTGAGCGGATATTATCGCCCGTGTTTTGTGTAAGTATATAATGGCCTGTTTTTTGCTACATGTTCAGTTTACGTTTATATTATTATTACTCTGTTGTGGTGTGCCAGACGAATAGTACTTTAGTCTATGATGACATTCCGAGTAAAAATTATAGGTGCATCTGCTTGACCAACGATTTCACTGGCTGTAACCCAAACGAAGCCCATAGTACCATTTTTACTTCCTATAAGCGTTGTGCAGAATGTCACGCACTTTTCATGACCTCAAGAGGGAACGCTTGCACTTTGCCGCATGTCACGCACGCACAGACCTCACATCGTTGTGCAGAAACCTAAATATCTGCGTGTGGATATACCAAGCTGGAAGGCTCGCAAAATGTGAGTAGCTTTGCACGGAAAAAGGGAAGACGAAACTGAATACGCAACAGCAGTGCTCTGCCAAAATTAGCTCATGATCTGCGTGTGGAAGCTACATCGCGGCCTAGCTCAACCTAGCAGCAAAGATGCCTCCTCCTCTCTGGTACCAAAACTACACGTTAGCTGGCAGTCACCTTTCGCAATTTTTTCGCTTAGCGGTCGTGGTGCAGACCACCTCATCGATTTTCCTGCGATAAGACGTGAAACTTTACTCACAGTTTGTAATGGTGTGTAGGTGAATAGTTCCAGCTTTTTGGGCATTCCGTGTGAAAGCAGTGTGTGCGCGCTTCTGTTGGTTGCTAGCTCTCCCATTTTCCGTGGATCAGCGCCTGAAATATCTTTTTAGTTTTAATTCAGGCAAACAATATTTTAGCCAAAGAGATCTACGACTTCTGGAATTTAAACAGTACAGCAAACATAAAAACCGATTTTTCTACGAGTAGTAGATCTGTACAGCCACTTGATTGGAAGGATAACGTTTGAGAGTTTGGTCACTAAACAAAAAGGTAAAATTCCCGTGAAAAAAGTGTAGGTTGTTGCTCCAAGCCCTCGACCTTGCACCTCCCTATAAAGCCCCCCGCCTCCTGGCGGCTTGGCTGTTGCTGCAAGCCCTCCTAATTGCGACGAGCAAGCAGGTGCGAACGATATTCCCCAAATCCCGTTCTTGCTCCTCGTTTCTTTCCCCTCTGATCCTTTAGAAAGTTTGCTCCTTTTAGTGTAGCGTGTACTGCAATCCCGTGTGATACATATTGAGGGGAATTGTTCCAACAAGAGGGGAAAGATCTCGATCATCTTGTGCTGTAGCGCGATCATCCTTTTGAGGGTTTGCTCGTTATTCGAGAGAAAAGTATGTTTCTTTAGAGTCTTGGTCTGCTTTTGAAGCAGTGGGTTTTTTCCTCTTGATTTGTTTTTCTTCTTGGGATAATTTATTTTCTTCTGACAATTATTTGCTAGCGCTCCACAAGTTCTTGTTTTTGAATCTTCAAGGCTAGATAAGTTAACTCTGCATTATTTGATTATGGCTTGTGATTGATTTCAACTGCAGAGGATACCTAGAAAGAGGACGTGGTAGAGCCATGGGCAACTCTTGCGTCACTGGTGCTCGTAAGGATTCTTTGATTTTTGTTTTGTAACAGTAGTGTTGTTGGTCGATTTGTATTATAGATGAATCGTGAGAGTTCCTTGTCTGGCAAAATAAAACTCTAAGGCCCCGTTTGGATGTCACAGCATTCCGAAACTTAAGTATTGGAAAACCGAAGTTTTTGAGATCACACCCATAGAATACTACAGTTTGTTGAAACCACAGTTTTTTGTGGTTTTACGGAAAACCATGACTTGTTTGGGAGTTTCGGTATTGGCTCTAGTATTGTGCCCAAAATAACATAGTTGCTTAGCTCATAACAATTATTTAGAGGGAAAAAAGAGTCAACAAGATGCATATATATGAACTAAAAAGGTTGCAACTTTATTTGTTGGAAACATGATCATGCGTTGTGTTTAACTGAGCAACAAATATCAGGCTTCAACGCTTTAGATGCAACTTGGGAGCAGGTTAGTTTATTGATTTACTACCGAATACATGGGAGAGTTGTACACGTATATGTACAGGGGTATTACAGGCCAACATGCACAAGCCAAGAGCCGAAGAATCAACGTAGCGAGCCACCAACAGAGTTCGGTTTTAAAAAAAGAGGTCGTGAGTGGATTTTCAGAAACTTCAAAAATACTACGGTTTTCAGCATACTTCGGTTTACAAAACTACAGATTTTGTTGGAGCCAAACATCTTCAAATTTTTAATACCATGGTATTTTCAAAAACCACAGTTTTGCCTAAAAACTTTAAAAATACTTTGCTTCCAAACAGGCCCTAATTCTCCAAACTTTCATTGCGGTTAGTTTTTGGTTTTTGCAGAGAAAGGAATAACAACTAGGTCTTATCGATACAGCTGCTGCTGCTGCCACTGTTCAATGGACTGTATTGTTTCTTATCCTTTTGACGAAAAAGAATGCTCAACTTTCAAACGTATCCTCTTAAGTATGGAGTGTACAGCGAAATGTAAAATGAAATATACCACGCGGAAGCAGATTTGTTTTATATATTTTGCTCATGTCTGGTGAAATGACCAATTCTCATGGTAAATTGAGTCATTGAGAATCATACATCAGAAATATGCGTGTTTAATATTTCAATTCAGATAGATGAAATTGGATGTTATACAATTTTCTCCCCATCGAATTCTATGCTTCTTTTTCCCATCTCCCCTTTTGTGAGTTTTTGTTTTGTTTATTTATAACTGCATACATACACTTTAATCTGCTCATATATTTCATTTGATCCACGTCTTCTTTCATGTTGATCAATTGCTCTTGTGCTAATTTAAGCTCCTGCACTGTTGGGAAAGGCTGATTCTCCAACTTTCCAATGGAAGGTTTATGGTTTCTCAGCTCTACTTGAGAGGGGTGCTATAACAACCTGCTCTCCTTTTCACTGTGGTGGATACAGGTGGTATGTATCATAATCGCAAAAAGTATCCATATCAAAGAGGCATTCAAAATGTCATTTGGTTTATTCGTACAGGATAACATAGTTATCAACAGCACTCTCGAGATTGTAATTTAATCAGAAATCCTTCCAATTAAGTCACAAGTAATCACACACTCCTTCTGTTTTCTTTTTGTTGACGCTGCTTGGTGCAAATTTGCACGAAGCAGCCCCCCCCCCCCCCCCCCCCCCCCCCCACCCACGAGCCACCAACAGAGTTCGGTTTTAAAAAAAGAGGTCGTGAGTGGATTTTCAGAAACTTCAAAAATACTACGGTTTTCAGCATACTTCGGTTTACAAAACTACAGATTTTGTTGGAGCCAAACACCTTCAAGTTTTTAATACCATGGTATTTTCAAAAACCACAGTTTTGCCTAAAAACTTTAAAAATACTTTGCTTCCAAACAGGCCCTAATTCTCCAAACTTTCATTGCGGTTAGTTTTTGGTTTTTGCAGAGAAAGGAATAACAACTAGGTCTTATCGATACAGCTGCTGCTGCTGCCACTGTTCAATGGACTGTATTGTTTCTTATCCTTTTGACGAAAAAGAATGCTCAACTTTCAAACGTATCCTCTTAAGTATGGAGTGTACAGCGAAATGTAAAATGAAATATACCACGCGGAAGCAGATTTGTTTTATATATTTTGCTCATGTCTGGTGAAATGACCAATTCTCATGGTAAATTGAGTCATTGAGAATCATACATCAGAAATATGCGTGTTTAATATTTCAATTCAGATAGATGAAATTGGATGTTATACAATTTTCTCCCCATCGAATTCTATGCTTCTTTTTCCCATCTCCCCTTTTGTGAGTTTTTGTTTTGTTTATTTATAACTGCATACATACACTTTAATCTGCTCATATATTTCATTTGATCCACGTCTTCTTTCATGTTGATCAATTGCTCTTGTGCTAATTTAAGCTCCTGCACTGTTGGGAAAGGCTGATTCTCCAACTTTCCAATGGAAGGTTTATGGTTTCTCAGCTCTACTTGAGAGGGGTGCTATAACAACCTGCTCTCCTTTTCACTGTGGTGGATACAGGTGGTATGTATCATAATCGCAAAAAGTATCCATATCAAAGAGGCATTCAAAATGTCATTTGGTTTATTCGTACAGGATAACATAGTTATCAACAGCACTCTCGAGATTGTAATTTAATCAGAAATCCTTCCAATTAAGTCACAAGTAATCACACACTCCTTCTGTTTTCTTTTTGTTGACGCTGCTTGGTGCAAATTTGCACGAAGCAGCCCCCCCCCCCCCCCCCCCCCCCCCCCACCCAC
>LAPY01000053.1:231694-267293 GCA_000970635.1 Eragrostis tef
TCGGCATGTGCAGGGGCGGCGGCGAGGATTCGTGCTCGCTGGTGCGGCGATGGGCGCGAGGAGGCTCACTGGGTTCGCGTTCCTCAGGTGGGCGACGCGGGATGCGGTGGTGCAGATGCTCTGTCTCTGGTTCTTCGCTGATGTGCACGACCAGGCGCAGCTTTTCAGGCTCTTTGTGGTCGCCAAGCTCATGCCATTCTCGGCATCAGTCAACCCATGGCTTGCTGCGACCATTGCAGGCCCAGAGCTCGATGGCTTCTTTGTTGCCTGGGCTGTACTTGATGCTGTCATCTCGGTGTTGTTCACAGTGGTGCCATGGGTGGTCGTCATGGAACGCGATCCGCGCCCACCTGGGCGCAATGCTGTGAAGGAGGGGTGCTATCTTGTGTCTCTGATGGCAACAGATGCCACATTGCTCAAGTGCTGGGAGACAGTGGTGTGTGGCAGCATGGGAAGGCTCATCATGTTGACATTTGGTGGAAAGGTTGTTGGCGGATTTCTACATTCTGTTGCAGAGGTCTACTTCATGGTGGTTTGGTTGTTGTTCTACTTTGCGGCAAGGTGCAAGGAGGCACGGTTGGGAGGCCGTCATTTTGGACTGGAGGATGTAGTAGCTGCTCTTGATGGATTTAGGTAGCGGCCAGCTGACAGTGGCCTTGTGGCTCAGCAGTGCATGAATATTCATGCCTTATGCTGCTCATGGATCACACGCTAGTGGTCTGAGCAACATAGAGGCTTTTGTGGTCCTCTTAAACTCCTATTGCTGGAATGGTGCATGATTCAGATGAGGGAAAGAGGGCTTGACAATGTTGTATGTACAGTTTTGGCTCTCTGAGGGTAATCTGCATATAGTCACTGCACAGGCATCCGAAAAAGTGGTTGTTTGGATCCCATTCCACGGAAGGTGAGATTGTAATAGGTTGTGTAGCTCCAACATGATTTGTGAAGCTTATACCTCTGGTGTGCTAGTTTTCTCCTGGGTAGTTTTGTAGGTTGAAACTTGTGATGTTGTAGGTTCACATACAGGATACACGCTTTTGATATTCACCTTTCTTTTCTTTCTGTTTGGTAGCAATATGTTTTCTAAAACCCATCTTAGTAGCCGTTTTGCTGGTCTATGAAGAAGTTGGCTAATACTTGAATTCCTTTTACACAAAGGCGATAGAAGCGAATGTGCACATTATGGATTTGATTTGATGAGTAAGAACAGTTACGAGTACCATTGTGTTACTCCTATTTGGTCCTTGTAGCTAACTGTTCAGCAGTTCCCCTGTTACTATTGGATTTAAGCCATCAATAAATAGTTGTCCTCGCTCAAGCATGCAAATTTTCTTATTACTGTGTGACAGTTCCATTCTGACTTGTGTTTATTTATATCATGATAACATACATAAATTTTGCCATAGTAACATACATATATTTAAGTGTTGCTTTGCTGACTGTACAGATTTACTCTTTTATTTAGGAAATAATAAATACACTGTGGGATCCTCTCCTACTTTATTTCATGTAAAAAGACATATAAATTTGTGTAGATATGTTCAAATAAAATTGTATTAAATTATATGTGAATTGACTATTAGTGGCCATGGGTTTCTATTTGACATACAAGTGGATCCTGGTTTGCTTGACATGAAGTGTTCTGAGCCCTGTCCTTTTGTGCAATAATGTAGTCATTAGTCAACAAATTACACTGCAAACTTGGTACTGCAGTACAGTCTGTCTTTTCCTTTCTGCTGGTTCACAGTTGTAAACCCATTCACAGATGTGCTCTTGGTTAACATTCATGCATTTAGCTCTAAGTAATCCTGCCACAGATTTCCATCATTCCATGTTATGCAAAGTAGCCCCACCGAACAGGACTCTGATTACACTCGAGCAGTATTCAGTGGTCATCCAAATCTCTTTGCAATGTCCATTTATCTTTTATTATTCTATTAGATTGAATTATCAGCTGCTGCTAGGCGTTAGTAATAATGCAATAATGCCTGAAAAGTATTTACATTATGTGGTGAGTTTTAGGTTGTCTGAACTGTGACAATTATTTGTTATTCGCTTTCTTTTCTGAAGTGCAGTTGACATGTGGATTTGAGCTTCCAGCTTGATTCAGATACTTATTGAAAAATTGTATGCACTCAATTGCATCATGTACTATGTTGAGAAGAAATATGTCAAAGGTACCATATTATGCTACTTTTTATCTTTTTCTTTTAATTCAATGGCCATTGATTTCATCATTTCTTGCTGAGGAACATTATGAGTGGAATAATAGTCTAGTCTCAAACATACATCATGCTATTTGTTGCACAACTTTAAAGGTGCTACTCAGAACTACATGTTAGTTTCCACTTATGTGGGATGCAAAATGTATGCTGATGAACCTCAGGTCCAAGAAGATAAAATAAGATTGGAATTTGTTTCACTGCTGTTATGCCTTTGAACGGCAAGCGCGTGACCAGGAGATGGCGACCGTGTTTTGCCACCAACCCTATTGTTCAAAATGTGAAGTTTTCTTATGGATTTGGTGTGACATTTGTTGTGCTTGTTCTCACCAAAAGAAATAAAAGGGTGGTTGAGTTGTTTGCAAGGTCATATTGACATATTGTGCCAAAATGAAATATCCATTGTGTGGTGATATGTGATAGCATGCTGAGAACATGTTTCGGTGGAAATAACCTATTCCTATGGATAGAAATTAATCTACTTCTAATTTGTCGTACTGTCATAGACCACTTATCTATTACTTGAAAATCCTTATTCACTAACTTGCATTACCTATTATTATGTGTCAGAGATTACTTCATTAGTCATGATAGTCCATTAAAATAAATACTATTGCCTGCAAATACTGAGGGCAGTGCACAATTATCTCAAGGATTGAAATTAAATCAACCGGGCCCTGAATTTTTTTATTGAGAATAATTTTTTTTATTTTCAAAAAAAGGAGTTGGCGGGGGGGAAACATCTCGATCGCGGGATGCCTTTACATGGAGACGGCGCAAGAAGGGCGCCCCATCACCCGACCAAACTCCTTTTGCCCCCAGATACCTGGGGTGACAGGCCCGCGCCACCGGACCCGGCGAGCGATTGAGTACGGCCTGCTGTTTTACGTATGTTTAACGAGACCAAGATTTTCGATCCGGGACAAAAGAATTAGATTGCCTCCGTTCGGGCCGTCCATTACTAAAAGGCCGAGTCGGCCCATCTATGCATTAGCTATTACTCGTGTTGCCCAGCTCCCGCGCGCCAGACGCCTGCGGCGTGTCTCCTACCCAACCGAGAGACATTTGCACGTTCAACAGCTACTGATGAGCCATGTTCAACAATTGCTTGCTACTTGTATATGTGAATCGTTTCGCATGACATGACAATCAAGTTGCTTAGGGCAGGTACAACGCTATACGTAGGCAGAGGAAAATGAGATAAGCGGTTGTTTCGCGAGGCAACCACCTCAAGTGCTAAAATTTCATTCCTTTTCTTATTTAAATATTCCTTTGTCCATCCATAAATTAAGAAAAGATACAATTACTATGATACAACTAAAACAATCATCTATTGTATGTGTGATCTCATAAATCGTCTTATGATTAGGTGTCATGGATGAGACCGTCTATGAAACAACACCTTTGTACCTGTCCTTAGACTGTGTTTTCGTTTTTTCGATCATCAGATTGGCTTGATCTCTAGCTATATATGACACGTTTGAAGTCAACGTACGGGTACGCCACTGGAACGTCCCCGCGGTCCACCCTCCACCTGCAAGCGCGGCGCATCGTCATTTTATAGCGCCGCCAAGGGCAGGGCAGCGTCGGACGTGCAATTGCTGGTACACAAGGTGTGACATCCTGGCCCAGGGCTTAATAGGATTGATAGAATACTCATATCAACAAGTTATAACTTCTTTTCCGGAAGCCCATCTGAAAAGAACTCCGAGGTTAAGACATGTGTTGGTCTGTGCGGTTAGTCTTGATGTCCTAGAGAGCTGCCAGGCGTAAGCGAGCCCGGTCTCGAGGAGCCCGGACGTTACACAAGGCCGCCTGCCCCGTGCCCAAATTTTGTTTTTTCAGTTCGAAACACAAAAACATCAGACGCTCAGCATATCCCAGTAACTTAATAGTATGGATATATAGTACACTATACGAGAGACCTGAAAGGTATTGACACTTTAGTTGTACATGTGCATAAACACCACGACAGCATGAATACACTTAGTGTACGCACTCTGTCAGCTGAGACTGAGTAGTGTAGAGTCCATGTGAGAAGCATGTGGACACTTGGACCCCAAACAAGTTGATAGAAAGGAAGACATGTAACCATAAGCACTTGATGGACAATCATGGCACCGGGTTTAGGTGAAGCGTGCGCCATTAGAAGATTTGAAAAGGAGCTCCGGAGGTTGTGGCCTTTTCTCTTTTCAGAGATCGGATTAGAGATCCTGAAGATATTTTAAGGGGCGGCAGAGAAGTGTTGCCCCAAAGAAAACGCTGGAATGAGCAGAGATGGGGAAACATTAAAGCTTTGCAAAAAGAGAGGGTTATGCGCGTTGTTCCGATAAATGCATAATAGATAGTGCATGTAGTACTATTGTTGACGTAAGAGTATTTTGCCATTTGTTTCCAGACGAGCTCATGCCTCCAGTCCACTGATCCACTCAATATAGTATCAGACTAAGCTAAGACAAGTGTTAATTCAGGACGAAATGGAGGGAAATGATGTTTCTACATCGGGTAAAATGCCAGTTGAACCCCAGTTTTGTTAGATCATAGGCCACCGAGACCCTGTAAATATCTTATAGTTATCAAAAGAGAGATTGCATAGGCACCTCTGATACTGCAGTTTGTGTGGAACAGCGGTTGATCAGTGTCAATCTTTTCTACACGACTCTTTTTTTTCGCGACTGTTTCTACACGACTCTTTGTTTAGGCAGTGACGCATGCAGGTGCGTATGCCCACTGTTACGTGTTTGTACCCCGATTTTGCATTTGTTGAATCAAAGATATACACAGATGCTGCTAGTGATACATTCTGGTCTCCTGTCCTACATGGCTCGACATCCATCAAATCGATCGATCTGTTTAAGTCTCTATCAACCATAGCATGTCAAAGGCCACAAACATGGACCATTGCTGGAGCTGCTCGCGACCAGCTTGGACTTCGATGTTATTGAAGATAGTGACCGTGTTGTGCAGTACAGTGCCTTCATGCCGAGAATTAGTTAGGCCTTAAGATAAAGAAAACATAGTTAGGCCTTTTACCTTTTTTATCATTCTTCACCAACCAAGACAGAGAAAGAGAGATGAAGAAATGTGTCCGTTTTGCCTTTTGTTGAGAGAGACGAGTGGGTTTAGTTGATGGTAGGCCCTATTTAATTTCTTCCCCTGAATATACACACCATGGACTTTGCCCAAAGGTGAACAATTGTTAAAAATTGTTTACCCAATAAAGTGTTCCACATGTTTTTATCAAACTGTAGGTGAGATTGTGTAGCATATGTACGTCCTGCGTTTTATATGGTTTAGATACTAATATATATGTGATCTGCATTGAACATTTTTTGTTAGTTGCAGACTCAATGTTTATCGAGTTCTTGCTCAAGGTGATGGTATCTCTGTTCAGTGTTCACCGTGATATCTTTCTGGTTTTTTTTTCCCGGGTGGCAATAATCTAGTTTGAGGCGTTTTCTTATTTGCCCTTGCAGTTTTTATGCAAAGCCCATATTTAGAGAGAGAGAGAGAGAGGGGTATCAAAATAAGGATTATCCGTATAAAAATTATAGGTTGCCGATGTGGAATGTCATCTTTTGCCGTAATTTTTGGGACTTGCTTTGTTTACAGAAATTATTAAAATTACAATGTTCGAAGGAATGGACAAATTGTGTCTGGTAGAGTTTTGGTTCCACTTTTCTCACTGGAGACATATTTACCGATCAATCATAGCTTAGTTGGTTAGTGCTTCAACCCTCAAGTGGACAGGCCTCCCATCAGGGTTCAAGTCCTAGCGCGCATTAAATTTATTTTTTCCCTCTCGCCGGCAGCCTAGAATATAGTAGCAACGAATGCCGACTTGGGTGCCATGAATCCGGTTCGTGAGATGGTCTGGGCTCTCAGGTGCCATGAATCCGGTTCGTGAGCTGGTTTGGGCAATCCTACCTGAGAGTTAGTAGTAGTAGTCACCGGCATGATCAACTAAGTTTGTCTCCAAGTATCTGCGTGGCCCTATAGGGTGATACTGGGGTTCGGAGGTTTTCTCGTTCGGAGAAGGTTAAGCTTCTCTATCAAGCTAAAAAAAGTTGTGGGCGCAGTCTGCCCCCCAGCGGTCTGAGTTTTATTCTTTCATAATCACTTTGTATTGTTTGGCTATTCTGGTGAACTTTTAAATGAGCATATCTGAGCCATCCTCTGTGAGAGGGAGGGGAGGTGATTGAGAACCGAATCAACAATTTTTGCAATTAATCGGCTTGTTAAATAAACATTCTCCTTGTTTTTGTGAAAATTGAAAATTCAAAATAAGTTGTTTGGCAGAATTTACTAGATTATGGCCTATGGGGAGAGGCTAAATCCTAAGTCTCATATAAATGATATTTGGAAACTGTTTAGTGCATGAACGTGATATTCATGGTAACACGTTCATTTTGTTCCTCAATGGCTGAATGTGCTAACAAAACAGAAGAAACTCACTTCTCATTTGACTTCAGTTGTGCCACATCGGTGCTACAACACTAGTACTACTGTACACTTGGTTAGGAACACAAATCTCCCCCCTTTCCGCGTGTCAAAAAAGGTTGGGTGAATCACAGAAAGACAAATGCCAAAAGGAAATGAACAGTCAATCCAAGAGGATAAAACCTGCATGGGCGCATCCGCGCATGGCACGCGTCCTCGTTCCACGTATGTGAACTCTCGCTTTCCGGCCCCGGGCTCCAATCTTCCACAGCAACTTAATTAAGATGAAAAGTAGTAGTACTAGCACAAGTCCAACCAGACCTGTGTTTCCTCTCGCCTTCCACAAGAAATGTTGTGAAATCAAGGGCAGGCATTTTTGTAAGGTCACAGTGTGCGTGTTGACAATATATGTTACTTCTAGTTGAACCAGTGATTTACGTACTATCGTTCGTCAGCTGGTAGTCGTCCCCCAGCTCGTCAAAAGGACACACACGCACCGTCAATCAGCCATGCGTTCACATACGGAAGTGACAAATGCTACAACTAACCCAGGGAAAGATGCATGGTCGCATCGTAGCATATCTGTAGAGTGTAGACCAAGTGAGAGAGGTAGTAGTATGCTAGTAGTTGCGAGGTGCCAAAGTCCTAGCATAAAGAGGTACGCAGAAAGAGCGCTCATATCTGCTTTCAGAAGAAAAATCTGGACCTGCATCCTCATGCAAGTTAGATTTTAATCTAGTCTAAGGATTGCCATTATTGCTATCTGTAATAAAGCTTTTCAGTTTGACTAGTAGCTTTCCCTAAGGTAAGCAGTACATTTACCATGCATCAAGAACTTTAGAAGGGTATTTTGTATCAGTGATGCTCAATACTTTTTGGTCCGGTAACTTCATCGATGTTAGAGTCCATGGCTATCCTCCGGCAGCTAAACAACAGAGACGTAACAGCGGCCATACTTTCTCGGTCAAGTACTCAAGCTATGGCGCAGCCCTCTACAGTTGTACACTTGAACCGAATTGTCTCAAATTCGTGGTCCAAATGAGCCAAAAGATCAACGCATCTCTCTCGACACATTCGCACGAATAATTGTGAAGGCTGTGTCGCCGTTTTTAGGTCCTTGGTTGATCATATGCATGCAAGCATATGCACCTGGTCTAACCCAAATAATTCTCGAGTAGTTTAAGTTGAACAAGCAAACGTGTAGTAGCATTGTAAATTTACATCCAGATTATTTGTCGACAGGCAGCGACCACGCTGCGCTTTTGAACGGAAAACAAGAAGAGAATAACTTATTTGGTCATTCCTTTCAAAAAAAACATTATTTATTTAGTTTAATGAATAAGAAAGAGCATGCACCTTAAGCTACAGGAAGGTCTGTCATACACGGAGGCAGTCTATATTTTCCATTCATGTGTCCAGCTCATTCATTGTATCCAGACAAGTCGTTAGGAAAAATGGAACCAAAAAACCTGATCAATGGCATGAAGTGAATGGAAGAAATAATAATTAGGTAAAAGCTGTAGATACAACTGAAATTGTACAACCGCTTTGCGAAGACTTGATTTGCGACTGCGTGAGTAGCTGAATTCTGGACTTGCTACTACTGGCCGCACGATTGATGGAGTCGTACGTGAGTCTACCGATTTGGTCGGACCTATAGCACTGCTCTAATAATTACCATCATGAATTAGTTTGGATACACTGTATGCATTTTGCTCCAACGCATTAAAGGGTACGAGTACTACGATTTTGTTAGGATGAGTAGGCTACTACTTTTGAAACATTATATGAATTAATCTTTTTCCTCGAGAAAAATCATTATGTGGATTTACTGCCGATGTTGGGGTAGCATGCATGGACATGGACATGTAAATCTAATTGTTCTTTTGCCCTTCCACAATATTTCTGTTCTACCCTGTAGGATCTTGTGAGTGGAACAGTGGATATTCCGTTAGCCATGGTTCAAAAGGAAATAAAAAAGTGAACATCTGTTTAGCCATCACATGATCTCTCAAGCAATTGTCAGGGCCTGTGTGGGCATGTGCCTGCGTATTCCAGCAATATTGCTATCAGAAACATAGCAAATTGGTCTCTTTCATGTATGGTCCAACCTATTTCTGGGGTTATGGGTTGCGTTGCTATATATGATGCTACTGCTGTACATGAGAATAATTATTTATTTATTTTGCCAAACTGGGTTCCACTGCCTTTAATTATAAAATCTGGCACCATATCTCTTAGGATCTTCTTGTGAATTATATTGGTCATGAATTAGTATGTGGTGTTGTCATCTTTGGGTTAATGGGAGTGTGACATGGACATGGTTGGGACCCAATTAGTTAGCAAACGATGATATGTTGGCCGCCTGGCTCTTTTATGTGGTTGACAAGAGAAAGCTATAGTATCAAATAATAACCCATACAAGCAACAAAGTGTGGCAAATGGGTAAATTTGGAAACGTCTACATCTACCATCATGTGGAAAAACAATATCAGAGTTAAAGTTCTTCACAATGAGAATTTCTTATGAGTGAGTAACCAGTGTATTAGGTCAATATACTTTAACCGTTACATACAACATCAATGTGAATACATGGGCAAGACTACCTCAAATTATATAAGCATTTTACAAGCAATTATGCCTGGCCACTTTATACAATAAAAATGATGATGGCAACATCATTCTCATACCACATTACTAGCAATCCATTGATGATGTAACCTAGCTTGTCAGATACAACTTTTTCATCGCTATAATCTTCGTCGGCAAAGAATGTACATCTAATTAATTAACACACGCGCCCCAACTATACTCCTCATTTTAAAAGCTAAATTAAAATAGTTGCATCAAAGAATTACCTTTCTAATCCTGAGATATAAGATTAAAAGTGTTCGCATGTTTCACTTCTTGCAAATACTACAATATGGTTAAGTTCCCCCGTGTATCACAGTTTCGTATGAGAAGGGAAAGATGATGATGTACCATTTCAAAAAATTTACGTCAGTTACATACACAGTTAAAAACTCATGAACACACAAATACAATGGCTGATTATATTGAACAAATTAAGCATTCGAATCAAACACTTATACACCAGTCCACTATCAGCAATATAGAAAAATATATCAACAAGCTCTTCGCTACCAAGGATAGGCCTCATTAGACCATTTAAGGCAATCCATTTTGTCCCCAAAACCCATCCCCATCCATTTATCTCATGTTTCTGAGAGGCCAAAACATAAAAAGAAAAAATAATAACCTCAAAAATTAGTGTGTGATGCTGTCATGAATTAATGTGGTGTTGTCATCTTTTTGGTTAATGAGTGTGACATGGTCATGGCTGGCACCTAATTAGTGAGCTTAGCAAAAGATGATATGTTGACCGATTGGATCTTATATATGGTTGACAAGGTAAAAAAAAATACTAGCAATTTACTACTACTACTTCAAAGAATAGATGGTGCTTTTGCAAATGTGTAATTTTGAAAGTGTCTACATCTGACATCATAATCGATAAACTTTAGCCAGGTTAAAGTCGTCCGCATGCAACAATTTCTAACGAGAAATAAACCCGTTTACCACGTCAATAGTTTACTTCAGTCTTTACATGCAACATCAATATGAATACACGAGGTGAGTCTAGCTCCCAATTTATAAACCATATACTATGCAAGCATTTGTGTTTATCCAATTATGCAATAGATATGATACACAACGTTATTGATCTTGTTGATGATGTCATGTCATATTATCAGGCACAACGTGGCATAGAGAGCCTTAGGGCGAATCAACATCACTAAGTCCCACCCATTCCTCATTTCGTGGCTCATTTAGAATCGTTACATCAATGAAATACTTTTATTGAGAGATGGCATTGAAAGCACACACATGTGCCGCTTCTTGGATTCGTTCCTGTTTTCCGCCACACCGTCATTCCTTGCTAGACTGGGAAAATGGCAAACTATTTTAGTTACGCACACCATCAATGCGAATATATGAGCGCATCTATTGCTCGGTTTACAAGTTTAGTTATAATGCACCAAACAAATTAAGCATTTGAAGGGACACAAATAAAACAAACCATCATTGACGACATAAAACATGGATACTGCAGTCCTACGCTGACGGATAAGAAAAAAGGCCATCCAGATCCATCCATCCCTGTTTCTGAGAAGCACCTTCAATCGAAAAAGAAAAGAAAACAAAACCTCAGAAACAGAAGGAGCAAAGAGAAAGGGAGCCGGAATGGGTTGAACGCTACTGCCAGCTCTCAACAGTGCAGCAGCTGCTGCCTCACACGGAACAAAACAAAAGGCCAGTGCGTGCCGCGCCGCGTACGCACGCACGCGCAGTCGCCGCCTCGCGTCGCCTCGCTCGCGCATTGCTGCACGTTTCCCAATTCCCAAATCAGCGCCCGTCCTTCTCCTCCTCCCTTGCCGTTAAATAGCCCATCCAGGAACAGCAGCCATCCCCGTCGACATCCACCACTCTCCCCCGACCCGTCCTCCTCCGAGCGCCTTCTCTCTCACTCGCTCACCCGCACAAACGAAGGTCGGCTGATCCATGGGGCGGGCGCCGTGCTGCGAGAAGGAGGGCCTTCGCAAGGGCGCGTGGAGCGCGGAGGAGGACCAGCGGCTGGTGGCCTACATCCGGCAGCACGGCCACCCCAACTGGCGCGCGCTGCCCAAGCAGGCCGGCCTGCTCCGCTGCGGCAAGAGCTGCCGCCTGCGCTGGATCAACTACCTCCGCCCGGACATCAAGCGGGGCAACTTCACCGCCGACGAGGAGGACCTCATCGTCCGCCTCCACCAGGAGCTCGGCAACAGGTCAGCACCACCACCTTTTTTTTTCTACCGTTCCCTGACGGATGTTTCGGCTTCGATTTTTCCCCCCTATTTTTGTTTGTGTGTTTGTGATAAGAGTTTTCAGTCATTTCCTTTAGGATGCAATGGATTTTGTTGTGTGGAAATTTTGTATCGGCATGATTGGCGATTCGTTGTGTATCTTGTATCCGGATCAGCTCTAGATGATTTTTTTAGTTAATAATAATTAAAAGTTTCGGTCATATATGGCTGGGAATTGAGTGTTCCTTTGCACGGCTGCTCAATAAAGACATTTTTCTTCCTATTATTGTGCATGCTCTGTAGGTGCAGGCAGGCCAACAGTGCTTCAGATAGAAAAGATACTCTGCATCTTTTCAACCTTTCTTTAGATGCTTTTCAAACTTTTTGGTACGGCTTTTATGATTGCTTGGCGGCCATAGCCGCCTCGAAACCATAACTTATCCCCCAAAGAGGACAAAAGCTCGGGTGATTAGCTTAATCACCCACTTGCAAGCTAGCCAATCCAGGCCATCAAAGTCGCCAGAGATTCCATCTCGTTTGGCCTCTCATGGCTGCCACTCTGCAACCATTTGATATGGGTTGCAGCGACATCAGTTGCATCACCATGCTTTCATTCATTCGCCACTTGCAATCTGCCCCTGGACCACGCACACTGCTCATTGCATATGTAGCAGCACTATAATAATACTCCGCTGTGCATAGGATGGCATATAAAATGGGGGAAATGCAGTGGATTGCCATGGCCATTGCCACCATGATCGCATCACTTCACATGAACACCCCAAGTTGCTGAATTCAATGGCTAGCATAAACTATGCGCGACAAGGAGGAGAAGTTGTACTTCAAATCCCTCTCCGATGTGCTGTGCTGCTCGGACCACCTGCACGGTTGCACATTGGGAATCAAATCTTTTAATAAAGCAACAAAATCTTGCAGCTTGCAGAATTTTTTTGAACTGTTCTGTTCGTCGTGTTCCTGGTGCTCACAGTTGAATGCTTTGTGGCAACAGGTGGTCCGCGATGGCCGCGCAGCTGCCGGGGCGCACCGACAACGAGATCAAGAACGTGTGGCACACCCACCTCAAGAAGAGGCTGAAAAACGAGGCCGTCGCTGGCAGTGCCGGCCGGAAGAAGCAGCCGCGCAGGAAGCCGACGTGGACGGTGACGGCGACGCACCGTCGTCGTTCACTGCGCCGTCGCCGGGGCTGTCGAGCAGCGTCAGCAGCGGCGTGACGTGCTCCACGGCGACCGAGTCCACGGCGGCGGTGTCGTCGGCCGACAACGCGGCCACCACCAGCGCGAGCCAGCCCGGCGTCAAGACGGAGGAGATGGAGAGCTTCAGCACCGCGGAGTTCCCGCCCATCGACGAGAGCTTCTGGACGTCGGCGGACGTGATGGACATGGACCTCGGCGCCATGGACGAGGAGCTGGGCCTGGCGAGCTCGGCGTCCACGAGGGACGAGGACATGGAGTTCTGGCTCAAGATGCTGCTGGAGTCCGGCGACATGAGGGACTTGAGCGCCATGTAAACATCATCAAGAATTAAGCTTAGTTGGATGCAAGTTAGAAACTTATTTTCCTTCTTTCTTTTTTTTTTGGGTTATTGTCCTTTTTCCCATTTTCTGCTGACGAGAAAATGTTGGGAAATTCGATCCAGGTGATTGCACCTTCCTTAGAGAAAGAAAATCTAGCAACATTTCGTTTGTTCTTTAGCTGGCTTCAGTGCTTAACTGGAAATAAGATGGTCACTGCAATCAGTTGCCTTTCTGTCCAAAATTTGCTTCATGATTTCACATACTGGTACTTATTAACTACCACAGTTCACAGATGTTTATAAATCCAATGTTTTGGGCGCCAAAATGAAAACTAGTACTTATTAACTACCACAGCTCACAGATGGATATAAATCCAATGTTTTGGGAAAAATGAAAACAAAATGAGGGGCAAAATTAGCACTTGACAGAGTGGCATGATTCAGAATATCACTGGCGCCATAGTAAATGTACTAAACGTGAAACTGTCCCCCCTTTTTATGTGTAGCACGAGATAAACGTTTCTGATCCCATGACTGAATAAAACTAATTGCGATAAAGTTGGATACACTGAGACTATGGCACTATGGTTTGCTGGTTTTTCACATGCTGTGCAGAGAAATGCCTGCAGCTCCAGCCCTTCATTCAGAGCCGAGCAAAAGTGTGTAACAAGCAGTACATGGAAGAATTGGTGCTTAAAGGGCGCACTATTAGTAAAAATCTTCTGCGGATGTTGCATATATTTGTCCTTTTCGGAAACACTGAATGTAAACTGCAGATATCTGTATTTGCAGGTTTACGGTTTGTAATAATATATTGCTTTTTTTATTCATCATGCCGTACCAGCAGACATTATTCAGAAATCTCACGGCCCGTTGGATATGCTTTCGTTTCAATGAAAGTAATTAAACATTCAAATGTTTGGCTGGAAAGAAGATTATGTCAAATGCTTAGACAGCGATCGTGAAATGTCAATTGCAACAACGGCTCTAATTAGAACGGACTCTTGGCTGACCGCGTCAGTCAAATGATCTAGGTAGCATGTAGAAGACTGGGATGTGCGGGTTCACAAAGTAAGTTGAACCACAGATATATAGCGAACAGGTACATGAACTGTATTTTGATGCATGCCAAGTCAAGGAAGGTCGTGGACTTTCAGGATTAAGCACCCTAGGTCGTAGCTGCAGATAGATAGCCTGTCGAAAACGTAGAAAAAGCTAGGTCACAGTTTCATACAACAGATTTCCCCTCTTAAAACAGTTTCATAAAGCAATTTTTTCCCCTCTTAAAACAGTTTCAGACACCAGTTTTTCCCTAGGCAGTTCCTTTCCCTTAAAACATTTTCAAACATCCTTTGAACGAACCACTATGGCCCGATTTCTTTATAAAGATGGTGGGTCTCAGTTTGCTGGACCGATGAATTACGAAAGGAATCGCATGGACGACAACTAGATAAAATGATGTGAAAACGAGTGCCGTTTTCAGGAAAACTCGGAAAATTAGTTGTGAAGCCGTCATCATACCGTTGATCAACGCCCGACATCCAAACAGAGCTGACCGGCCGGGATCTCTACTCCGTTTCCAAACCACGCGGAGTCAAAGGCAAGATTACGCAATCGATCACTAGTAAACTGCCGGGGGATTAAGGATAATCTTAATCAACTCTCGACTGTCAACAGCGTGACATGAACACGGCCAGACTCAGCTGAGAACGTCCATCCGTGCAGAAACTCCCGCTCCGGGAGGACTCGGTTGTCTCGTATACGGCTGCGCACGCATTTTTGTTGTTTTCGCACTCTTGGTCGAGCCAAAGAATCCAGGTACCGAAAGAATGAGAGTTTGTAGAGTAGTCGTGAACTTGTGATGGCAGCACACAATCCGACCAACTCTCACTCGAAGTGAACAAGTTTATCTTTCCTTTTTCTGCAACCAGCAGGCGCGTACGTCTTTGCCTGTTTTGGCCTACCTGGAAGCTGCTGCATGGTCCAGGCTCAGTCTGACCATGGCGATGGCATGGTGCTGCGACGACTCGTCTCCGGATCCAGCGCATCGGCGCGTGTTTTTCCATCAGCGGCAGGCTCCACCTCCACGTCTGCACGCCGCCACGCCCTTGCTAGGAGTAGTCGCTAGTGCTACAGCCGTGCGCGCTCGGGGCGCACGAGGCAGCGACGCTCCACAGTTTCAGACACCAGTTTTTCCCTAGGCAGTTCCTTTCCCTTAAAACATTTTCAAACATCCTTTGAACGAACCACTATGGCCCGATTTCTTTATAAAGATGGTGGGTCTCAGTTTGCTGGACCGATGAATTACGAAAGGAATCGCATGGACGACAACTAGATAAAATGATGTGAAAACGAGTGCCGTTTTCAGGAAAACTCGGAAAATTAGTTGTGAAGCCGTCATCATACCGTTGATCAACGCCCGACATCCAAACAGAGCTGACCGGCCGGGATCTCTACTCCGTTTCCAAACCACGCGGAGTCAAAGGCAAGATTACGCAATCGATCACTAGTAAACTGCCGGGGGATTAAGGATAATCTTAATCAACTCTCGACTGTCAACAGCGTGACATGAACACGGCCAGACTCAGCTGAGAACGTCCATCCGTGCAGAAACTCCCGCTCCGGGAGGACTCGGTTGTCTCGTATACGGCTGCGCACGCATTTTTGTTGTTTTCGCACTCTTGGTCGAGCCAAAGAATCCAGGTACCGAAAGAATGAGAGTTTGTAGAGTAGTCGTGAACTTGTGATGGCAGCACACAATCCGACCAACTCTCACTCGAAGTGAACAAGTTTATCTTTCCTTTTTCTGCAACCAGCAGGCGCGTACGTCTTTGCCTGTTTTGGCCTACCTGGAAGCTGCTGAATGGTCCAGGATCCAGTCTGATCATGGCGATGGCATGGTGCGCGATGACTCGGCTCCGGATCCAGCGCATCGGCGTGTGTTTTTCCATCAGCGGCAGGCTCCACGTCTGCGTGCCGCCACACCACAGCCGCGGTTGGGGTGCACGCGGCAGCGACGATTGACGCTTCTCAGGCGAGTCGCTACTCGCTGGTAACTACGTGGCTACGTGCTCCAGGCTGCTAAGGAGAACAGAGTTTCAAGAGTCGCTGAGGGTAGTTGGCAGCCGACACTGAGTCCACGGCGGCGCCGCAGCATGCAGAAACTCACCGTCTTGCAGGTTGCAGCGGACAGCGGCAAGGAGGCAAAGGCGTGGTACGAAAGCTCGGCTCGACGAACGGGCTGGAGTGGACGCTGTGGCTCGCCGATGCTTACTGCGCTTGCTAATTGTTCAGTTGAATATTTTTCCCATAGGGCTCGCGATTCTCTGACAAATCATGTCAAACAGATCGAATCAACAGACGCTAAAGTAGTTAAAAACTTGAGCAGGAGAAGCACAGCTGCAAGTTGATCAGGTACTGATCACAACAACATGTGATCCGACATTATTTCAGTACTCAAAATAGATATCAAAATCGTCCAAGAGCATCCAGACGAATATTCCTGAAGAAACACATTTCAAGATGGATCATTTCGAAACAGATACGCACGTCGTCATGCAACCCCACTAGTCTGCACTCTTCTCTACGTGAACACGGACTAGAGCATCCAGGATTTTCTTTTTTTTGAAGTAAAAGAAAGTTCATATCAAACCTAAAGAGCAGTAAACTGCAGCAGGCCGGTTTTGGCTCCACGGAGGCAACAAAACTATGGTTCTACCTCAATCACATGGTCAAACGGTTCAATTTCAAGTTTTTTTAATAAATGTCCTGCAAATCATCAGGCAAAAAGGAGCTACAAGCCTCATACACGCTGGACGGAACCAGCAAGGTTCGGATGTCAAACTATGGGACAGAGTGCAAGTTTCTTTTATTCAAAACATCGGACTAGCAATTGCTCTCTCTGAATATGCTGGAGTTTACTCAAGGCATGAGTATGCAAGGGTCTTCTCCTCCGAGAGCTCTTGGGCGGTGTCATCCATCTTCTTCCTTGAGAACTCATCAATCGGGAGGCCTGCCACAATGTCACAAAACATTAGGGTATTTGGAAAAGGAATCCGCAATTTTAAGCTTTGATAATGCTAAGAATAAAGTCATCATAATTTAAGAAGAGATGCAGTAGCACTGGAGAACGGCATGTCTTCATTCCTTCTATAAAGTACGTACATGTGCATGAACTGACTATCAGAACAATAAAAAGCTAGGCACCAACAAATAAATAAATGGATAAAAGACAGAGTCTTCAGTTAAACATTACCTTGAACGATTTTCCATTCACCACCACTGCATGTTACTGGGAAGGAGTAAATCAGTCCAGCAGGCACACCGTACGAACCATCAGAGTACACACCCATGGAAACAAATGTACCCTACAATCAACGAATCAAATGGACATAAATATACGGTTAACACCAAAAGACCGTATATAGGTCTAAGGCACTGAAACAAACCTCAGGGGTTCCAAGAACCCAGTCACGGATGTGGTCGCAAGCAGAGCTGGCAGCTGAGAGAGCACTGGAGAGCTTTCTCGCTTTAATGATTGCAGCACCACGCTGCTGAACAGTTTTGATGAATTCCCCATTCAGCCTGTTCATAAAAGGGGTGAATTGTCAGCCCTTACCGGCAAGAAAATTACAAACAAGCATTGATATATATGTATTTGCAGCACTTCTGACTTACCATTCATCATCAGCAACAAGTTCACGAACTGGCTTCTCTCCACCAGAAGTCTTCACAGTGGCGTGGTTAACATCAGGGTACTGAGTGGACGAGTGGTTACCCCAGATAATAACATTCTTCACATCACTAACTTGGACACTGAGCCTCTCGGAAACCTGACCGAGGGCCCTGTTGTGGTCTAGGCGGGTCAAGCAAGTGATGTTCTTCTCAGGAATAGATGGAGCAAATTCTTTCAAGATAAGAGCATTCGTATTCGCTGGGTTGGCGACAACCAGAACCTGCAAAATACAACCAAAGTATTGTAAAATCTATAGCTGTAAAAATGTAAGAAAACAGAATGATATTTGCACTGTTTCTCCAGCAACTAAGGCAAATTAAATTGAAGTTTAGTGTTAATTTCTGTTAGCAGTGTAAATTAGCAATCCTAAGGATCACCTCCGATCCCTTTGGAAAATTAGTTCATTTGGTTGAACTAAAGAGGTAAATTAGCAATCCTAAGGATCATCTCTGACCCTTTTGGAAAATTAGTTCATTTGGTTGAACTAACGAGCGCCGGAGGTGACCCTTAGGGTTCCCTCACTTTGGAAAACTAGTGCATTTGGTTGAACCACAGGGTCGAAGGTGACCCTTGGAGTCGCCAAATTACAGCCCTAACTTCTGTGAATTATCATTTTGACTTTTGTTGAGGTAAGTCCATTTTATCATGACTGCAGAAATCACTAAAACATGTACACCTAAATGTTGAGTGTATTGACAGTAGGACACCACCTAAATGACTAAGCTGAGTGTATGATGACGATGCATCAGCACCTAAAGACTATATTGAGTGCATGATGACAGTGTATCACTAGTGACTATTGTGCATGCTGACAGCTACTGGAAAAATAGAATGCACCAGCATATACTTCAGCAAGCCATACCTTGCAGTTGGGGGCCGCATGAGCTTCAAGGGCAGATGCTTGAGCCTTGTAGATTGATACATTTTTAGACATAACATCCTTCCTCTCCATTCCCTCCTTCCTGGGGAATCCACCAACCATAACCGCAACATTCACACCAGTGCAGGCCTCCACAACATCAGTTGTTGCAACAACTCCTATAGTGCACCGGCATAATAAGGTATAAACACCAGCAAGAATAATATAGAGCAGCATCTTCAATACAAATTATTGAAGTGAATCAGCTCACCCTTCAGAAGAGGGAATGCAGCATCAACCAACTCCATCTTAACACCATTAAGAGACTCAGCAGCTGGCGGAATGTCTAGCATGTGCAGAATAACAGGCTGGTCCGCACCGAGCATAATCCCCCTCGCAATCATGGGAACAAGAGCGTACCCGATTTGTCCTACACAACAAATCAGCTCATATTGCATGACAAAGAATAGAACAACATAGGTGTAATTGCAATATTAAGAAAACACTCTCAAGTTCCAATTAAGGCTCTACGAATGGAAAAGCTAAAAATAATCCACATATTTCTGGTTTCCCATTATACTAGACTGAAAACCATCAGGCAGCCAACATTGATTGCCAGTTCAGTATGTTAACAAGGTTAAATCCTAATCCCAAAAGCCTATACAAATAGAATACAATAGTTCTGCTCACTCAGAAAGGTTTTGATAAAAAAAAAATCACTCTCAGGGAATCTGCAGCAAGACCTGGGGTCCAGATTACGCTCCCTGTATAACAATAAAGCCCCGCATTTTTAAGGACAAATTTTTAGCCATGTCATTCCGTGTAAATTTATATTAGCTAAAAAGACCAATTGGCCATAACCCAAGTATAGACGGGTTCATGTTGGTCATGTAAACTGGTAAACAACAAGCATGTCACCACAAGTGGACTTCGGTGTTGTGCATGTGCAGGAACAGACCACCTACTCAGTGACACACAATATCTTACTGTCATACATGGTTTTTTAGCCACAACCCAATTTTGGACTGGTTCATTCACAGATTGACTAACACACCAAATCTTACTATCACTAATGATTGACATGTAAAAAACTCACAACCAAAACATTTTCCTGCTCCTTGCTCTCTTATGTTGCTTGCTTTATCCATGGTATATCTAAAGAGCAATACGACAAGTAGCACTAACATGGTAACAGAGCTGGTGAGGAAACAAATTACTGTCAGAGCATGGGATCATGACTTGATTTTTAGTAAATTTACTTAAGTGGAACAAGATCACCAGCTCTAACACCATGAAAGTCAACATGAACCGCACACAATAATTGTTGTATTGCTCTTCATACATACCGGGATAGCTCCGTGAAAGGCAAAAATTAACAATGCATGTACTGCAAAATGCAAACAAAAGTAACTTGGATATCTAAAAACCACCAGATTGAATGGTCAGGACAGATTCCACTACTATACATCTACCTGAGCAGCTCAAAACTTAAGACATTCAGGTTGTGCTCAACGAAGCGAACACAAGCCAAATCAGTGTAAGTTTTGAATGTCAATCCCAGATGGTTACTGGATCCATCACCTGAGTTGCACCCGATCATCAATTGGACGCAACAGATCAACCATCCAAAACAAACCAAACACAACTAACTACTCTGACTCTTGAAGCAATGCAATCAGATTTTATAAAGGCATCCACTTATACAGTTGAGTGCCAATCACTCACCACTCATGCAATCAGAGCCACTCGTTTGGCGTAGGTGTGACCAAACAAAATCCGTAAGCTAGATCAAGTCGTATACTACAACCCGAAAACATTCACTGGAACCTATGCAGTTCGACAACAGTCTACGGATCGCAGCTTTGAGTCCAATTTAACTCAAGTGCGCCAGCCCCTTGAGGCTCTAACCATGTCAGATCAAACTGGTTATCGCTAGATCTGCCCACTAATCTAACAATCCATAACCACGAAATAGGCTGACGCTACAGTTCAAACAACTAAACCCTCTCCCCTAGTGAGCTACTCCACATGTCAAATCCACACTTCAGACAATGAAACCCTCTCCCCCAAGTCAAATCCACACTCCAAGCCCTCCCAGATCAAGCGACTTGAAACGAGATCTCATATGACACATAATCCGAACTGGATCCACCACACTTCAAATTTCACTGGATCGGGGGATCCAAAGGACAGGCCAGATCCGACACGTCCAGAATCAGATCGGAGTGAGGAGGTTCGTCGCCATACCTGCGGCGCCGGTGACGAGCACGCGCATCGGTTCCTTCGCCATGGGAGCGGGTGGGGAGGCTTCGCGAAGGTTCTGGAAGCGGCGGGGGTTTGGGAGTGAGCTTTGAGGAGGCGACGACCACAGGACTACGAGATTGGGTGAAATGGGTGGCCGCTATATAACAACGCTGCTGTGAAGAAAGCCGTTGCTAATCGCCTCGATGTGGGTAACTAGATCAACTCTGAAGACCTCACTGACAGTGGGCCTACGTCTGTGCGGGACCCTTATGTCATTCTCAAAACATCCGGTCCATGTATCGTACGTGGGTCCTAGCCAAGCGGCTTTGCGAGGAGTGTACGCGACTGAACGCTGTGAACTGTGGGCTGGCTTCGGCGATGAGATCTAGACGGTGTGCCTGGGTGGGGCCTACTGTCAGCTGGACTGGATGGCTACCTGGCAGGCTGGAATTGGACTCTTCGAGTTGTTTTTACAGGGAGGAAGCGATGCGGCGAATCATCATTTGGAAGAAGATGCCTTTCCGGCAATTTGAGTGAACAAAATGATACTCCTTTTGTCTTACGTTTTTATTTTATGCACACGTTTGATCATACGTCTTATTTAATTTTTTTTAAATACTAAAACAAACACGTCATGATTAAAGTATTGTTAATGATAAAATAAGTTATAAAAAATACATAATATTTGTGTAAATTTTTAATAAGAAAAGTCAAAAGTGTCAATTATTCTGATATATGCATCTCGCCCCAATGTTGCATCCCGCACCATACGAAGTACATCGCTGAAAATCGCAATTGTAGATGACATATAGCTGATATATGCATCTGGCCCCAATGTTGCATCCCGCATCATACGAAGTACATCGGCTGAAAAAAAGTGAATCAGCTCACCCTTCAGAAGAGGGAATGCAGCATCAACCAACTCCATCTTAACACCATTAAGAGACTCAGCAGCTGGCGGAATGTCTAGCATGTGCAGAATAACAGGCTGGTCCGCACCGAGCATAATACCCCTAGCAATCATGGGAACAAGCGCATACCCGATTTGTCCTACACAAAAAACGAACAAATCAGCTCATATTGCTTGATAAAGAATAGCACGACATAAGAGTGATTGCAATATTAAGAAAACACTTGCACGTTCCAAATAAGGCTCTACGAATGGAAAAGCTAAAAATAATCCACAAATTTCTGGTTTCCCATTATACTAGACTGAAAACCATCAGGCAGCCAACATTGATTGCCAGTTCAGTATGTTAACAAGGTTAAATCCTAATCCCAAAAGCCTATACAAATAGAATACAATAGTTCTGCTCACTCAGAAAGATTTTGATAAAATAATCACTCTCAAGGAATCTGCAGCAAGACCTGGGATCCAGATTCACGCTCCATGTATCACGATAGAGCCCCACAATTTTTTAGGAAAATTTTGTAGCCATGTCATTCTGTGTAAATTTATATTTGCTAAAAAGACCAATTGGCCATAACCCAAGTATAGACGGGTTCATCTTGGTCAAGTAAACTGGCAAACATCATGCATGGACTTCAGTGTTGTCCATGGGCATGCACAGACCACCTAACTAGGTAACACACAATATCTTACTGTCATACATGGTTTATTGGCCACAACCCAATTTAGGACTGGTTCTTTCACAGATCAATTAACGCACCAAATGATTCACATGTAAAAAAACTCAAAACCAAAACCTATTCCTGCTCCTTGCTCTCTCATGTTGCTTGCTTTATTCATGCTATATCTAAAGAGCAATACGACAAGCAACACTAACATGCTAACAGAGCTGGTGAGGAAACAAATTACTGTCAGAGCATGGGATCATGACTTGATTTTAGTAAATCTAAGAAGTGGAATAAGATCACCAGCTCTAACACCATGAAAGTCAACATGAACCGCACACGATAATTGTTGTATTTCTCTTCATACATATCGGGATAGCTCCATGAAAGGCAAAAATTAACAATGCATGTACTGCAAAGTGCAAACAAAAGTAATTTGGATATCTAAACAACACCAGATTGAATGGTCAGGACAGATTCCACTGCTATACATCTATCTGAGCAGCTCAAAACTTAAGACATTCAGGTTGTGGTCAACGAACACAAGTCAAATTGGTGTAAGTTTTAGAATGTCAATCCCAGTTGGTTACTGGATCCATCACCTAAATTGCACCCGATCGTCAATTGGACGCAATAGATCAACCATCCAAAACAAACCAAACACAACTAACTACTCTGCCTCTTGAACCAATGCAATCAGATTTTATAAAGCCATCCACTTATACAGTGCAGTGCCATCACTCACCACTCATGAAATCAGAACCACTCGTTTGGTGTATGTGTAACCAAACAAAATCCGTAAGCTAGATCAAGTCATATACCACAATCCAAAAACATTCACTGGAACCTATGCAGTTCGACAACGGTCTACGGATCGCAGCTTCGAGTCCAATTTAACTCAAGTGCCGCCAGCCCCTTGAGGCTCTAACCATGTCAGATCGAACTGGTTATCGCTAGATCTGCCCACTAATCTAACAATCCATAACCACGAGATCAGGCTGACGCTACAGTTCAAACAACTAAACCCTCTCCCCCAGGGAGCTACTCCACATGTCAAATCCACACTTCAGACAACTAAACCCTCTCCCCCAAGTCAAATCCACACTCCAAGCCCTCCCAGATCAAGCGACTTGAAACGAGATCTCATATGACACATAATCCGAACTGGATCCACCACACTTCAAATTTCACTGGATCGGGGGATACGAAGGACAGGCCAGATCCGACCCGTCCAGAACCAGATCGGAGTGAGGAGGTTCGTCGCCATACCTGCGGCGCCGGTGACGAGCACGCGCATCGGTTCCTTCGCCATGGGAGCGGGTGGGGAGGCTTCGCGAAGGTTCTGGAAGCGGCGGGGGTTTGGGAGTGAGCTTTGAGGAGGCGACGACCACAGGACTACGAGATTGGGTGAAATGGGTGGCCGCTATATAACAACGCTGCTGTGAAGAAAGCCGTTGCTAATCGCCTCGATGTGGGTAACTAGATCAACTCTGAAGACCTCACTGACAGTGGGCCTACGTCTGTGCGGGACCCTTATGTCATTCTCAAAACATCCGGTCCATGTATCGTACGTGGGTCCTAGCCAAGCGGCTTTGCGAGGAGTGTACGCGACTGAACGCTGTGAACTGTGGATGGGGCCTACTGTCAGCTGGACAGGATGGCTACCTGGCAGGCTGGAATTGGACTCTTCGAGTTGTTTTTACAGGGAGGAAGCGATGCGGCGAATCATCATTTGGAAGAAGATGCCTTTCCGGCAATTTGAGTGAACAAAATGATACTCCTTTTGTCTTACGTTTTTATTTTATGCACACGTTTGATCATACGTCTTATTTAATTTTTTTTAAATACTAAAACAAACACGTCATGATTAAAGTATTGTTAATGATAAAATAAGTTATAAAAAATACATAATATTTGTGTAAATTTTTAATAAGAAAAGTCAAAAGTGTCAATTATTCTGATATATGCATCTCGCCCCAATGTTGCATCCCGCACCATACGAAGTACATCGCTGAAAATCGCAATTGTAGATGACATATAGCTGATATATGCATCTGGCCCCAATGTTGCATCCCGCATCATACGAAGTACATCGGCTGAAAATCGCAATTGTAGATGACATATAGGGCCTGATTGTTGAGTTTCAGCGAGCAAAGGCGCATGCAGCCTTGAAATTACCTTAAAAATATCAAAACGACCAACGTTGGTGGCTGCAGGCAGCTCAAACGATTGGCCCATATTTCATTAAAAAGGTGTAGTGGAAACCTGCTTAGTACACGGAAACCTGAAAACCGTAAGGCTTGAGTTGATCCATGATAAATTTTACAAATTAGTCCTGCCTGTTCCCATGGTCCCCTTCCTCGGGTCTCTTCTCGTTTTTTAGTCACTATTCCTCTTCTAAGACCATTCTCAGTGGCATCTTTTATCTTACACTTTCTAATATGACACATCAGCTTTGTACTCTTATTCAACGAAATAAAATTGCGTCTTTTAGTGCACAGTTTCATTTCACAGTTTTATATGTTTGCTATAACATTAAATCATTGCTAGGTGGCACTCATTTGTTGGTTGGAGTCTTTGGAAATAAAATAAAAGACTTTCCATGCACTTTCTTTTGCCTTTCATCATGTTGAGAACAACGCCGACATCATTTTATAAGGATAAAAGGATCTTCCTTCTTTCATAACAATTTTTTTGTCATGTCACTACTTTTGTTGATGTGACATCTACTTAAATGCAAATGAAAAAGTCATTAAAATGGCCTAAGTACTACTTCAAAAATAATACTGATATAATTGGGAGATTTATGAAGATGATCTGATTACCTACACACAAAATCAACTACTCCTTCCGTTCTTTTTTATATGACACCGTTGACGTTTTTGGTAAACTTTGACCAACAATTTAGATTTAAATAATTACTTTTTGAGTGTGAAATGAATATCATTAGATTCATCATCAAAAACATTTTAAAGCTAACATATACACTTAGCTATTTACATAAATATTTATAGATAACACGAAGGGTCAAAATAACAAAAAAAATCAATAGCGTCATATAAAAAAGAACGGAAGGAGTAACATGCAAGCTTTTGTCAATGGACCGGTTCGGCTTAGCACAAAAGATAGTGGTGTGTGGTCTTGTTAAGCAACCAACCGATAGATATGGCTGTGAATTTCTAATCAAGCTTGTGGGGAACCTATCCTAAACATTTCAAGGGCCTCATGCATATATACATCCTCACCTCATCTTGTAGGTCTGTTTACCTAATAAAGCCATCATGGCGGTCAGTCCTAGCTTTGGCCCGCTATTGTGATGACTTATTTATATGATTTGTTAAAAAGAAGAAGAAGATGCATATAAGTTGTTGACATATTACAGAAACATTATTAGGTTTTGCAAGAAATCTTGGTGCAATCTATTTTCAAAATGGACATCAGATTTGAGAGAATAATCTTTGAAATTCACAAAACTCACTTTCACCGATTCCCGTGTCCCTCCTTCTCTAATCGTAAGTTGATACCTCTTTCAATCCAAACTGTGTTTGATCCACCCATATAAACAAGCATCACGCTCCTGATTGAAACCTTCAGAAACAATAAGTAACTGCCAAAATTAGCTATAGCGATTTCAAACACACTACCCTAACCCGTTGGATGGGAGATGTCCGCAATCTCTCCGCACAGCTCAGAACTGTCAGAAGGAAAATGCAAAACGAAGCCCAAAAGTCCAAAATGCGGACATCTACTGAGGCGCGCGCATATACTATCTACTGAGGCCCAATTTCTTTTCCGGCCCACAACTCTTTGTCCTCCAGTCCTCCTTGCCAGTTTCCCAACGCCGCAGATAGCGCGACCTCACCAGAGTCCGTAATAACTTCGTATAGCTGAGGCCCAATTTCTTTTCCGGCCCACAACTCTTTGTCCTCCAGTCCTCCTTGCCAGTTTCCCAACGCCGCAGATAGCGCGACCTCACCAGAGTCACCACCGTCGCTACCATCGCCTCGCCGCCTCCGCTTCCCCCGGTAGTTCTCAATCGCCACGACAAAGGGACTCCGCAACGCCAATGGCAATAATGCCGGCTGCTGCTGGGACAACTGGTGGCTCCACAATGGCGACAATGGTGGCTCCCGCGCCGTTCCTCTTCCGCCGCCACAACCTCATTTTCTCCTGTTCCCCCTCCTCTCCTCGCTCAGTCTTATTGCCTCGTCGCATTGCGCCCATCGCCGTGCGCTCTTTACGGTAACCACTCCGGCCCCGTTTATCTCTGCTCGTGAAATCATACTGATTTTGTGGATTAACCAGACACGCTTGTTTGGGGATTCCAATGTGGTTAAACTTCTTGCCTTGCCGCATTTGGTCAGCTTGTCGGCGGTTTATTTTTCCTTTTCAACCTTGACAATGGTTTACTTGCGCTCCACGATGGTAAGGTTGTCGGCCACCCCAGCGAGGCGCCATGGAGGTGTTACTGCGGCGGCTTCAGCGGCAGGGAGCTCACAGTTCAGCGCTGGGGAGAATGAGAACCCGTATGAGGTGGAATTGACGTGTCTTGGTTTATCTTCTTGTTTAAGACACGTCTTCTTTGGTACCCAGTGATATGGATGCTTGCTGGTCTTGTTGTAATTGGAGGTCCCTATTGCTAGATTTTGGGCATCAGTCCATTTGATGGGTTCGACCAGGTGAAAATGGCTTACAAGAGGAAGCAGAAAGAGGCTGAAAACAACCAAGAGGCAGAGTTCTTTATGAAGGTAGCTTTGGGATTGTTGGCTCAGGTGATGTTAGCGTATCTTTGAGTGAAAGTTCTTTGGGTTTCAGCTGGAGAGGGCATACAACAAGGTAATGATGGAACAGCTGCATAACCGGAAGAAAGGTGTAGCGTATGGGTCAGTCCAGGTTAGTTGCATGGAGTTTGAGACTTTGCCTTGTTAAGTACTATATATAGGAACACCTGCCTTTGTTCATTTCCGTCTTCCATTCCAAGTTTTAGTATGTGGGGGTTATGTTCTGTTAGTCTTGTACAGCAACACGTTTTTACATAGATATATGATAGGGCAAATTTGCTACAGCACACTACAAAGATGTGGCTTTAGCCGTAGCACACAACTTTAGAATTTAGTTGTGGCACACTCAAAAAGTGTGGTTTCATAGCTTCAGCACACTAAACAAGTAAAAAGTGATTTTTCAACTTCCATATCTCATATGACAAAATACATTACAATTTGAAATTTTGCACAGTGATACAATGATGCATTTTTTATCAATGTGATTTTTTGCAGATTTTTCTCTAACTGTTCAGATAGTTTGTTTTACAAAACAAAAATTATTCTAAATAGAATGTTATCCAAAAAATCATGAAAAGATCTGTGAAAAAACACATGAATAGAGAATGTCAAAATGTATGAATGTGCACAGTTTGAAGCTGTACTGCATTACGTGCAATGAGATAAAAAAAGATGAAAAATCAGTTTTCCTCTGTTTAGTGTGCTGCAGCTATGAAACCACACTTTTTGAGTGTGCCACAGCTAAATTCGAGAGTTGGAGTGTGCTGCAGCTAAAGCTACATCTTTGTAGTGTGCTGTAGCAAATTTGGCCTACTTGTAAGATGGCGGAGATGCCGTGTTGCCAAATTTCCAATTTTCTACATTTAAGGTATTCTATATCAGTTTACGGTTTCCTATAACTATTGTATGTAATGATTTTTATGCCAACCACCTGTATTTTAAAAAGCTGCATATGCCTGAACATATAACAACACAGCCAATGAAGCCATGGCTAGCCATGCCCTGCTGTAGACCTTAGTGATTATTTTAGTACGATGATTGTGTGTCAAGGATTATGTGTTTTATTGTGTGGAATCTTTACTTTGTTGAGCTAGATTTATGTGCTGGTTGCAAAATACAAGAGCTGTTGAAAACGACCAAAGCCTTTTGACCGTGTCATCTTGCATATTTTAAATTTTAATATTTTCTTGGACTGAATGTTCAGGTATCAAAGGACATTAAATATGCTGATAATCAACCGATAGTTCCTTGGGGACCTAGGTATTCTTTTTATTCAATGTAGCTAAACTTCCATATGTTTGTCTCATATTCCATATACACTTTGACTTGCAATGATGCATCCACCATATTGATCAGAGATGGGTTAGAAGCTTTTCTGCATGCATCAATCAAATTACTCTTAATCACGCCCTAAGTAAAATTTCAGTAACCACCCAGAAACCTTATTTGAATGATCTTATAATGTTTGCAAACCACTTCGTATTCTTGCAGATATTCAAGATCCGCTAAAGACGACCTGCATATAAATGTTGGAATATCAACAGCGTTTGTAAGAAATTGTTCCTATTCTGAAATCCAGAATTTTTTAACACTGCAGTCCACCTGTTAGTATTTTGAAGGCAAATATAAAATTTAAGAATTTTCAATGCAAATATAAAACTGGTTTGTCAACTGCGTGCCACATTTGGCACAAAGTCGAACTTGACAAGGACGGAATGGGAAGTCGTTCAATAGAGCACTACTTGGAGCAGTTTAGATTCTTAGCAGAAATGTAAAAAGTTTCTGCATTTGTAGTTTGCTGTAGTAAGATTCTGTCAAATGAAAACAATTAGTTTGAGTCCCATCCTTTTATGCATGCTGATGGTCATTGGTATACAAGAAATATGGAAAAAGTTGTAGTTTTTGCCAAATTATGTTCGTTGTGTCTTTTCTTGCAGATCATGTGTACAGCTACCATGGCCCATTCTTGGAAACCGTTACAGTTCCTATGTTTTGCTTATTTCTACCGAATACTGGAGAAGCTGAAGGCTAGAGAGTCGGCTATCGCTCCCATATATAATGTGAGCCTATTTGCGGGAACTAGGGAGTTCCTTACTTTTATGTTATCATAGTTTTTTGTTTTCTGTGTTGTGTTATAAAGGGCCCTATTATAAAATGCTGGCATGAACTGAAGTATTTAGATGGCTCAGATTTTGTATTTATCTGAAATATGTTATTATACAGACTGGCTAGGTGTGACCATGGGATGATTTTCCTTTTTCTTTTCTCTCCTTTGAAGGCTGGGTAATGCATCAAGGCATATCCCTTCAATAAAAATTCTCAGGTTGTTCTAGCCTTGCAGTTCAACTTGATGGATGGAAGAACCAAAGAACTATAACGGATTTATAGATAGATGAAATCTTTTCGTGTTAAAGGAACTGCAGCAAGCATTTTTGCCGACCTGAACGTTACTAATATAGTATCAGTGAATACTAGTAGATAGGTGAAGTCCTTTTGACTAGGAGGAATTGTCATCTTCGGAACATTTTGTGCTATGAGTTCTTCAGGTAAAGAACAATATCAGCCAGCATGGATTTCTTATAAGAATAGACTGTAACGTACCCATTTAAAAATTGACACCTTGCCCTCACCCCCCTGAATTTTTTTTATCACCTGTGATTTGTTATTTACACGGTGATAAAAAAAAGTTTGTAAGACCCATTTATGATATTTATGACAGGAGTATGGTGAGGTACAAGGGCGGGGTATACATATGGCAAAACGAGTTCTCCGAAGTTTGGGATTGGTGCTTGGATCAATACTTGCCACTTCCCTGGTCAGTGAACTAGTTCAATTGTTGTTCCATCTAGTGCTTATTATTTCATTTACGTTATCAATTGAGTTGCATTTCTGAGTTCTGAGTATGCCAATGCGCTTATTATTTCAGGGTTATACAGGACTTGCCAATTTGTCCCAGTTTTTTGGGCACTATATTCCATCTATCGTGTATAATTTCCAGGTATGACTTAATGGATACATGATGCTGCATTAAGCGTTTATATGATGATTTAGGAGTCCCAGTAATTTTAATTGTTTTGTCGTTGTTAGGATCACATCGTGTGCACTATATCATGAGCACTCAAAAAAGAAAAATAACATGTTCCATGTGCTAAAATCTTGCTTCAACAATTACTGTTTGGACAACCTTCTATGGTTCCGGATATCATATGGATGAACAAATATGTTCTGTTTGCTGAAATACCACCTGTTTCGACAACTTTTTATGGTTAAGCATGAACTAGAATTTGGTTACTTTCAATCTTTTAACTGACATGTTACTGCAATAAGTGGAAGCTACTTTTCCAGTGGAATTAGTCATGAATCATTGCAACCCTGGTGCTGCTTTCGTTGTCATATTCTGTTTTCAGCAACAGTACAATTAATTCGTGGTATCTCATTCCAGGAGTTGATTGTGACTACTGCTTCATCTGTTCTGCTTTGCATCTTAGCTTCGTACTACCGATAGCAACTCGTGCCTGACTGGAAAGGACGTGCTTGATACTTGACCCCTGCCGATCTATCTCAGATCTGGAAAAATTTGCAAACAGATAAAGTATTGTCCTCTAATGATTGGGAGCGGAAACAATGCTACTCCACGAGTGACCGAGTGCTAACACAGCGTGCAAGTACTAACAATGTTAAGAGGATAACTACGGTGACATTCAGCTAAAGATCTGCCTATGTTTGTAATGTTAGATAAAGTATTGTCCTTCGCCGTCTCATGTTAGAAAAATATAGTTCACGGGTTTTGAGCAGAATAATCTTGCTGAACAGTTTCATCGTTTTATTGGTTATGGTGTAGCCGCAACCTTCCGCCTTACATATTTGTGGTGATAGTTTCATTACCTATCGACTGTATCATGGACCTTACCGCTGTTACCTCAGCAGTAGTTCATGTGGTTTGGAGAAGATGCTTTTTGAGATTTTACCTTGACAACCTGCTTGTCCAGCCCAGGGTTCTGCATGAGGGACCCCTTGCACTCTCGTCACCGTCAAACTTATCACTCATCTGGATCCTCTTAGTGTGATATAATCTGCTTTGGCAATCTGTATAATAAAACGAAACTTAGTTCTCACTCCAGTCACGCCAAGGTGATTTGTTTTTTTGGGTAGAAAAGAATGATGTTGAGTGCTCAACCTATCAAAATGTATCATCAATTACTTTTTAGTGTATGTTGAGATTAAACTTTTAAAGAGTAGAATAAGGCCTTTTTTGGTAGGGCTTTTTCAATGGCTTATTCAATGTCTTCATATGTTTTTAACCAAATTGGGTGCTTTCTCATGTGCTTCTCTTTAAAAAAAGAAGAAGCCGTATCCAAAAATAAGGTGAAGCATAAAGTCACATAATAGTAGCTTCATCGGCTTCTTTTCTCTACGGAGCCTTCATCTTTCTATATTTGTCCCTAAAAATATGAAGAAGCTGCAAAAAAACCATTTTGCCAAATGTTTTAGTCACAGCCGCAGACACAGCCAGCACAACCGTTTTTTTAAAAAAGCCAGCACAACCGTTTTTTTAAAAAAACCACAGCCGAAGTCAGCACAGCCACAACCTTACCAAAGAAGCCCTAAGTTTGACTCGAAAAATTGTTTTATAGTCATAATAAATCCGATATGATCTCTAAATGTATCATTATAGAAATGATTAGCTAAAGTTTTGTTCATGATGGCTTTGTTGGTGCTCAAATGACTTCCTTGTGACCAAAGCTAACTCACAGTTAGGGACTGCTTGTTGCAGCTTGGAATTATTATAAGTTGGTTATGGTAAACTAAAAGGGAATAAGAGTGTGTTCGTCACTTCTTGTAGATTATTGCAGCTAGATTGTTAGCATTATAGAAAGTAAAAAAGCAATAATATGAAAGCTCTATCCACCAGCTTAAAGATTATCATAATCTTGATGTCCGGTTATATGAGCTGGTCCAAATAGTTATCGTGTTTGTTGCATAGCAATAAGCCAAATTTATAGTATTAGTCATAATTTAACCTGCAATATACAGGACGTAAACAACGGAACGATGAAAATTCTGCACTCGTAAAGTGTGAGAAATTTTGAGACCCCCTAAAATTTAGACAAAAATCTTATTATTTAAAAGTACTAAATAAAGTCTAAAGACAAAACTTTTTTACAGATGGTACATTTTTACGAGACGAATCTAATGAGTCTAATTAGTCTATGGCCCTGTTTGGATATACCAACTCGGTTAGACTTAGAGTTACAAACTAACTCTAACTCTATCCATAAACTAACACTAACCAAAGAGGTTTTGGATGAGAGAGTTAGATTGGCAATAAATACATTTTCTCAATTATTTGGCTCATTTAAACTTATTTCCAGCAGTATTTTCGTGAGCCCCACCTCAATCTAACCCAAATAGCAACTATTTATCGGGATATTTTTTTTATGTGAGTTAGAGGCATCTAACTCTACTCTAACCATCCTTTTTTGATACTTTTGGGTTAGTTTGGCTAAAACCAACTCAATCTAACTCTAACCCACGGATCCAAACAGGGCCTATGTTTTGTTACAATGATGCTACAATAATGCTACAGTAATCATCGTCTAATCACGTATTAATTGCTCTTATTAGATTCGTCTCGCGAATTAGACCAGGGGTTCTGCAATTTTTTGAGAATCCAGAGGTTCTGCAATTAGTTTTGTAATAATAACAAGATTCTTTTTTTAGATCCCTCTAAATTTTAGAAGGGATGACGCAGGAACCTGCCCAAGTCACCAGTATGCCCTCCCCGCAGTACAAATGTGTGACGTGGCATCCAGTAACATGCTGTCCCAGTGTTCTGTTCGAGGCCGGCCATTTCTGAACCTCAAAACAAAGGTTTTTGAAACCCCAAACCGAGATTCTTGACCAGCCGGCGCCTGTTTGTTTCAGGCTTTCGGCATCAGCGAACTCGCGCTAAACAAAGGCCGCGCAGTACTTGCGCTGCGCTCCCGCCGAGCCGGGGACCGAGGCGCTCACGCTAAAACCGAGCAAATTCCACGGCCGAACGCCACTTTTCCGGCTTGTCCGACGCGTTTGAAGCCACCGCGGTGATGGAATCCTTGTCCCCTGCGAACGAACGAACGCAGAGCTGGATGCGCGAAAGCAGAGGCACCACATGGAGGGTTTGTTTGTTTTAAAAGGAACAACATTGTGAATTGTACCAGTAAAAGTAGGATTTTCTTTTTAAGCGAAAAGGTGCATCTTTTTTTAACAAATACAAAAGCTAGTACTCCAACTTGTGCTGCTGTTGTGTTGTCGTTGTCATTTTCCTTCTTGTAATCTCGGTCAGTGTTATGGAGAATTGTTAATCACTCAGTGTTGTTTGTTTTCGCAGGAATAAACAGAATGAACACGCGGCGGAGCATGTGTGTGAGTGGCCTCGAGGAGGTAAAAGAACATTAAGTGGCAGCATTTGTACCGGAATAGAAGTTGTAGAGCCCTGTTGCGGCATCGTGAACCGGGAGCAAGTGTTTGTAAATTTCACGGTGTCAGAATCTATGCAAGATCCGCTGTTCTATTCGTGCTCAGGTTGTTCCTACTCAACAACAAATGCCAGATTAAAGAAAGAGGGGATTGGCCGCTACTACTAGGCAGATGCATCCCTGCAGATGTGGAGAATTACACTTTACCTATGAAGTTTTCACTCGTTGATTTCCTTGGTAAAAAGCAAAAATAACATGTTAGCTAAGACAATTCTCAAAGGAGGTTTCATTAGTATTTAATATGTTGTTGAATCAGCAAAAATAATGACATGGCAAGGAAATTAATAGGAAAAAGAAGGGATGAATTTCATCACATGAAACCCAACCCAATGAAACCCAAATGAAATTGCACCATTTGCTTTCACCCCCAACCCAAATTCGATCATAAACCATACAATAATTTAATGTTTCAACAAACATATGAAACCGTGATATGAAAGTAGACACTTAGAGATATTATTTCATTCTCCTAATCAAAACTTTGAAGTTGATGTGACACTCTTGAAAACTGTAAGATGAACTGATCATTAAGACTGGCTTAAGAAAAGTAATGAACATTTGGGAATCATTGAAAAACATGCATGGGTCTCCCGCAAATTTATCGAGTTTACTCCATTTCAGTCCCACTAAATTGAAGGAGATTTTGATCAATGGGCATGTTAGACTTAGGGCTCGGAGCTTTCACATATCAACCATGGCCGTAGACCTACAAGAAGATTTGATCAATGGGCATGTTAGACTTAGGGTTTGGAGATTTCACATATATCAACCATGGTCATATGCCGGTCGTTGTACAGATCAAAGTGGTAGCTAGGAGGAGGCTATGTGAGACGTCGTTGGTTGTAGCAGTAGCGTTAGACCGCCCATGAGTTAGCATTGAGGTGGTAGGGCTTCATCTGGAGGTGCTATTGAAGCGGTGATGACACTATGCCTTCGGCTATAAAACGCAATCAAAGACGGATGCAGGTGGGTTGTAGCGGGGCACGCAATATCACTTACAAATGGATTGCTGAACGGAAGGATCAGAGATAACCTTGTGAAGATGATATGAGATGTGTTGTGTGGTCATCATCCAAGGTCCCTTATTCATTAAATGAAACACAACACTTTTCAGCCACATGAAAATATGTCACATGAAATAAATCAATTTGCGCATGAATAGTTTTTTTTTGCATTGTAACGGTGCATAATTAAGCCACGACGTGCCGAAAGCTTCTGGCATCATTGGATCCATGTTTGGCATGCATATGAAGTCTTTTGTATCATTGTACTATTTTCGGAGAAACATTTTTATGTCCGTCCATTAATTAAATTAGTGGGTTTGGCTCCGAAGTGAAATGAACATTTTTGTTTCAAGGTTACGGAATGGATGCTTTAGTGGGTGTTCGTTTCAGGGGTCTAAAGTTTTAGAGGGGTCACATCAAAAAGAATCTTGTCATTTAAGAGTATTAAATAAAGTCTAATTATAAAACTAACTGCAGAACCTCTGGTCTAATTCGTAAGAGGAATCTAATGAGGGTAATTAAGCCATGATTAGAAGATGGTTACTGTAGCATCACTGTATCAAAACATAGATTAATTAGGCTCATTAGATTCGTCTCGTAAAAATATACCTATCTGTAAAAAGGTTTTGTCATTAGACTTTATTTAGTACTAGATTCTCTTTGTTTAGAGCCCTCTAAATTTTAGATCTAAAGAAAACGAACGGTACCTTAGTAGAGCAGATAAAAGGCTCCACTGGCTGAGGGTAAAACTGTCAAGCTAGTCTGCATCGAGCCCACGTGGATGTGGAGCCACCACGACACCCTTCTTGGCGACAGACTGCTCAGTCCACATCAATCGAACTGC